>CAXAMN010025239.1:752217-772159 GCA_963970005.1 Durusdinium trenchii
CTGTGGAGCTGGAAGCTGAGAACTGGCGACTTTGTAGTACAACTTTAGTACGCGGATGAGTCATCTCTCGCGGCTGAGTCATCTCTCGCGCCACCCGGCTCTCTTGAGAGGCTGACAAATTTTAGCTACTTTGCTTACTCATAAGTGGCTGCCACAAAGAGTCATCGTGACGTTAGTATATGTGTGTACTTCACCTTCATGACAAACGATGTTCGCTTGGAATACACGAGTCGCTTGTCATGATCGTGACGTCGTTTACTCTCAGGTCGCCCTGTTCGTGGAAACTTCAGTGTGAAATGTACGTTCTTCAGTTCTATTTGAACCTCTTCAGCGTTGTACTTGCACAACTAAGGTTGACGTTGCGCTGCCGTTGCATCCACGCATCTACGTCTACACCCCTCACCTCTCTACATTTACATCTTCACACGCTCACATCCGCAGATCTACCTCTCCACCACCACACCCACACATCTGCACATCTATATCACATCTGTACATCCACACTGTCGCTCCTTCACATCTGTCCTGTCTTTCTTTCTTTATACATATCTTTTCTCTCGTCTCTGTGCATTTACATCTTCGCACGCCCACATCCACAGATCTACCTCTCCACCTCCATACATCTACAGATCTATATCGCACCTGCACATCCACACTGTCACTCCTTCACATCCACCCTCTCTTTCTCTTTCCAATTACATGTCTCGCTCTCGGGCCAACCGTCGTCTAGTTGGGTTTGCTTTTTCCCGAATGCGTAGCGAAGGGTTCTCGTTTAACTCGTAGAGCCTTGTTCGCGACCCGTGGTAGGTCGCAACCGTCCGCAACCAATCGCAGTAGAGCACTAAGGCGCTGCCATTTGGGGAAGCCTTTGGAAAGGGTTTCGGATGAAAACGTGACGTGTGAGATTCGTGTGAAATAGCGAGGGTTCATGTGGAAATGTAAGACGTTGAAGTGTGGAGGGGCGCAGGCGCAGCGTTTTGTGAGATCCGCAGTTTGCTGCGCAGTTCCATTGGGATTAGCATTTGGAGGGTCGTGTTTTTGGGGTGTTGGATGTGGCCGTGCCATTGGGATTTTCAGGGTGTGGCATCGAAGCTCCGTTTTCGTGACAAGTCTCAGCAGTGTGCCCAGAACGGGTCGAAATCATTCCAAACGTGTGGCGCGGTGCAAATTTTGTTGAAGTCACATGAGATGATAATGTCACTTTTCATGGCAGGCGCAGTACTTTGTGCGGGTTTTGAGGTGTGGAAGTGCGATTTTCGTGGCAAGCACAGGGAATCGTGAGGTTGCGAGGTGTGACGGAGGTGACATTTCATGGCAGGCACAGTACTTTGCGCGCGTTGACGTGTGGACGCAGAAAGATTCGTGGCAGGCACCGGGAATCGTGAGGTTGTGAGTTGCGGTAGAGGTGAATGTCGCTGTCACATCGGGATTGGCGTGTGAGCGGGTGTTGTTTGGAGGGGCTGGAATCGCGAAACTGCTTGGCAGGGCTGCGTGATGTGTGTGCTCCGATGGGTGTTTCCGCTTGACTTGGAGGAAGTCTCGTACGAAACGCTCGCTTTGCAGACTTTGACATGTGAGTTTTTTGAGGAAGTCTCGTACGAAACGCTCGTTTTGGAGACTTGACGTGTGACTTTTTGAGGTACAATGGCCGGACGTGCTCGGCCCGTGCATTATTCAACGCGCTTTTTGCGTCCAGTGTCACATCCCGATGATGTTGAGTCAAGGCTGGATTCATCTGTTGAACTCATATATGTTATTGTCTCATTGTGTTGTTCTTTTTCAGTTCTCTTGTGAATGATGCATTCAGGCTTCCAAAACAAGATCAAACAGGTAACGTTCTCAATATTTCTCAATCACCATCGGTGTCACTTGTCACACACCAGCAACATCCAAGAACACAAAACACGTTGCATGGAGAGTACCTTCAAAGCCTACCAGGGGGGTCTTTCAACCGGGGATCCTCTCGAACTTCACCACGTCGCCAGTGTTGAAAAGTGCCTCACGCCTCTACGGCGGGCGCCGCTGGTGCCCCCACCTCCGGCGCTTCGGCCTGGCCCCGTGGAGGTTGTCCAGAGCGATCGGACGCTACTAGGAACAAGGGCATTGCTACTAGTAGCCTCTTGCTACTAGTAGCTATAGGTCGACTATACCCCGTTCGAAAGTGGGAGTTCTGTATGAGGTTGTGAACCCCGTGGTGTGAACATGTGTGAACGGGTGGTGGACCACCCCTTCAAGGTTGTGGAAGCCGTAAAAGTCGTCGAAGCCGCCGAAGCGCGTCCCTTTTTTGGTGTTTCTTCCGGATCTGAAACAGCTCTCTTTGTGTCCAAAGCCTGGCCTCCCCAGGGCCGAATGGAGGAACCATCCGATCTTCCAGAAGTCCTTCTTGGTTTAAAGGCAAATCAACACCGAATCCGCATCAACAAAAGGTCCCTGACTCACTCAGTAAGGAAAGAGAAAACAATATTTTATGTCCGAAGACATCGGACACCGCAGTCCTGTAAACTGGATATCTGCAAGCTCCTGCGCCACCTATTGTGACTACAAAAAGAATATGTATATATATATATATGATTATTTGATGTACAAACTCCCCACCTCTTTCCAAACAGGGGCAAAGGCCTCATCATTCAGCAACTACTGGTCTGCAAACCCAGCAAGATCATTGGAGGGTTGGAATCTGGGTTCCGTGTGGATGGGTGCTTTTATATAACTGGTGATCAGCGAAGGACTTCTTCCTGCCAGATTTGTGCCCATATATTTGAGCGATTGCTTCAGGGGATGGGTATGCGACATGTGACAAGCAGCGTCCATCAACAGGATCAAGTGCGTGAGGTTTCAACTCACTCCTTTGCAAATTCCATCTTTTTTGCCGATGCCGGGGCTCTGGCTCTGCTGCTGCAGTTGCAGCGTTCCAGGAGGCGCGAGAACGCTGGCCCCGCCACTGCCAGAACTCCTGGGCAAACTTGCACGCCAGCCAAGTGACTTCTGCAAGCTCCTGACCCACCTATTGCGACAATATATACGTGTGTATCTTATATATACATATATCTTTTATATATATAGTATATATATATATACACATATGATTTTTTGGTGCGCAAACTCCTCAATCAAAACTTATTGCTAGGGACCTCTTTCCAAAACAAACACAATGCAAGCTACCAAACGACTTAAAAGAAACCAGCAAAGGGCTTGAAAAAACCTGCTGTGATACGCAGTATGGACATGGTTGGACAATGGTTGGACATGGTGTCAAGAATCTCATGGAAATGTCACATGTCTTCATCCGGAGTTGATCCACCTTCCAACACATGGGCCCCAACAATCCCATCATTCCAAATTGCTGAGGCTGCCAATTCGGAATTCTCCCACCGCTCGGCAGCTTCTGTGGCCTTCTGACGCTTCTGACGCCTCCCTGGTTTATATGTACTTTGACCATCTTTGACCATCTTTGACCTTTGCACGGTTGCAGTACGGTTCCCACGTAAGTGCTTCGGTTCGGTATCGGTTCGGTATTGCGCGTACCTTGATGCACCTGGAGTCCGGTCAAAGATTGTCAAAGTACTCCCAGCCCCCGCCGTGCCAAGGCGCCCGATGCTCGGCCACAGCAACGCATGCTGCAAAAGTTGCAGCTCCTGTCCAAGGCAAAAGAGGAAGGGGGGGTAACCCCAAGAAGGCCACGGGGGTTTCTACACCGGGTCGTTTTGGGTTTGTGTTGGTGAGTCAGAGTGTACTGTGGGGGGCCATCTTCATCAGCTTTTGTTTTCATCAGGTCAGTTTCACAGGCCAAAAGACAGCCTTCAGTGGCCCAGACCCCATTAGACAGCGGTGGGCCCTTGCGGCGGGCGAAGAAAGCGATACGGAATCTATGCGGGCCTGTTATAACGAAATAGAAAGAGAGGATGGCAGTTCCTTCACACCGATCAGAACAGATACGTCAACAAGGAGGACGAAAGGAACGATCTCAGCCCGCACGACAGGCTGTCCAGATTGGAGCAGAGCGTAAACAAGAAACTGTCACGGCAGGGAAAAAGCTGTTTGCCACATGTTGATTGAAAGTTCAAACCGATGGTTGACGCTGATGAAAACCGATGACACATAGATGCATTCCGAGCTGGAAACCGCTTCAAATGAAGCTAGGTCCAAACTCATCGTGACATGTCTACCAGCTTCTCTGCTCGCTGTGAGATCTGAGGCTAATGAACAACAACTATACAAATAATGTGCAGAAAGGACTCACAGCGGATTTGAAATATGGACGTGGGTCAACCTTGACTATACCAAAAAAACTCCACCCTTCAGAAGCCGCTCACCCGAGTGGTCGAGCCTCCGCGTTTGGTCCAGCAGGTTTGGATGGGCGTTGGGACGCCGAGGTTAACTAAGGGGTGTCCATCAACCACCCCGACAGTGGGTCCTAGTATACCTGGATCTTCCAAGCCAATGTCGTTGGAAGATCCAGGATGATGTCGTTGCCGTATGTGGGTATAACTCTGTCGGCGGACTCTGACAAAAGGGATGATGTGAACCGCACAGCCAGCGACTATTTTGCAGTCAAGGACTATGTTGAAAATTGGCTTTGCTCGAACGACGTTTTAAACCAACGTCGTTTGAAGGGCAGGGTATAGTAGAGTCTCCATGGATATCCACAGACCAATCCTGCACCATCTGCAGAGCCCAAGCTAAACCGAAGTTTACCCCTACCAGCCTCGCGTTCCCGGTCCGGCAAATCATGCAAATCCTGGAAGCGTGTTTTGGCCTTGTTCGTTCTGGTGGGACAGGAGCTGGCTCGTTCTGGTGGTAGGGACAGGTGGTAGTCCTCCATGAAAGGAACACTATGGAACACTCAAAAGGCAGAGGATGGGTTTGGGCCAACTACTGGTGACTTTCAGTTTTGGATCAGTTTGACTCGACGAGTTGGTGAGGTTGGAAGAGTGCGCCGTGAGCAGAAACAGAAAGTGCGCCGTGGGATTTCTCTGGGTCGTCCGCCATTTTCGATGCGTCAGGACACGCTTGGATGGTTTTTGATCGCTTGGGAAGACGGCTAGCCAAGCATACGTTGTGGCTCAAAACCCGCACCCAGAAAAAAACGTTTCGGGTTGACGCATTCCTGGCAGTCCAAACCATGACTTCTGCTGTCAGATTCTTGGGGAGACCCCGGCACATTGGATCCAAACGCAAAAAGTCCCACACACCTCTTGGTCATTCCTTCTCAGTTTGCAGCCATCTTCTCCTCTCCCTTGCTTCCCCCTGGCCGTTGCCTCAAACACCCTCCCCCCACCGGCTCCTCCAGTGGCAGCTTCCACCAAAAAGGCCCCTGGCCCACTCAGTAAGGCAAGAGAAAACGATATGTTATTTCCGAAGGCACCGGACACCGCAGTCCTGTAAACTGGATATCTGCAAGCTCCTGTGCCACCTATTGTGACTACAAAAAGAATATCTATAATCATCCTCGAGTAGATAGAATACGGAATTGAGCCGCCAACGTACCTTCCGTCATTTCAATTTCATATTCTAAGTACCTCGTTTTGACCCCAAAAAAAAATACATAGAATATCTCCGAGCGGATCAAACGAGTACTTGGAATATCGTGGAATGGTCTGTGGAAGATAGGGGACATAGGGGAGAAGATGGGAGAAGAAAAAGGGACATAGGATGCGAGCTCGCGCGCGCGCGGGTGTTTCGATTCGAGGCACGCGGGTGTTTTGATATAACCATCCTGAAGATGCTTTTGGGACCTCGATATTCCATGTATTATTACTTTTTTTTAGTGCCGCGGGATTGAGTTGTACCAAAATTCTATGTACTTCAGGATGGTTATATATATATATATATGTGTGTGTGTGCGATTATTTTGATGCACAAACTCCTCAATCAAAACTTGTTGCTAGGCACCTCTTTCCAAACCGGGGTAAAGGCCTCATCGTTCAGCAACTACTGGTCTGCAACCCCAGCAAGATCATTGGAGGGTTGGAATCTGGGTTCCGTGTGGATGGGTACTCATACAAATATCTGAGCGACAGCTTTTGTATAACTGGCGATCAGCGAAGGACTTCTTCCTGCCAGATTCGTGCCCATATATTTGAATGATTGCTTCAGGGGACGGGTATGCCACATGTGACAAGCAGCATCCATCAACAGGATCAAATGCGTGAGGTTTCAACTCACTCCTTTGCAAATTCCATTTTTTTGCCGACGCCGGGGCTCTGGCTCTGCTGCTGCAGTTGCAGCGTTCCAGGAAGCGCGAGAACGCTGGCCCCGCCACTGCCAGAACTCCTGGGCAAACTTGCACGCCAGCCAAGTGACTTCACAACCGATAAAAATGCATGCGCGCGTGGTCCAATTCTGGGCTGCATACGGTTGGTTAGAACCACGCCGGGCTGAATTTGCAGGCAGGTGAGGCTCTAGGTGTATAATATAGGCTCTAGGCCAAGACATGGCATAACCAGCCCCAAGCCTTCACACCCTCCACGCCTCTGCTCGCTTTAGCTCCTCCTTTCGGTGCGACTCGAACAGAGGCTGGCGCTGCCACAACGCAATCCACTTCCATGTTTAGAGGGTATCCATCCTTAGACCAAGGAGTTACTGAAAACTCTCCCAGAAGGAAGTAGGAAAATGTGGTGGAGAAAAAGGGCTTGCCTTTTTGAAGTAACAAAAAAAGACGTGGCGATTGATGATTCAAGGCTTCTATCAAATTTCTGAGCTCTTTGTTTGGTCGACTGACTTCCAGCTGTGTTCCGTCCCCGGGTGCATGCACATCGCAAACGAGCCGGGCCAATCAGAGTCCCACAAACACCGTATTCCGCCCATGGCCAGGGAGGTAGATCAAGGAAAGAGTTTCGAAACTGTCATAAGCAATCGTAGTTCAGACGTACACTTGATGTACAGTAGGCCGAAGGGCGTCAAAGCTGGGCTGGGTGAGGGTGAAAAAGGCCAAGTACAGCGAGTTTGCACGGGAAAAGGACAAAGGCCCCCAAACAAATCCTAGACCCCCAAGCCCTCACAACCCGTCCGCATCCCGTCTTGCCTTCCGGACCACCTCGGTCAAGTGCGCCAGGGCATCTTCGAAGTTTTCCTTGGCGGCTCACGAAGGGGGCATTTCCGGCAACAAACCACCCAAACAGCACACCCACCCCGAACCCACCAAGGCCCCCACCGCATCATTGAGCCATGCATAGATTCGGCATAGCTTTGGTGTCGACATGTTTCAGGTCCTATATTGGTGTCGACAAAGACAACCTGGAGCTTGTGTGGGTGGATACTGTGACGCGTTTTTGCAGAGGTTCGACAAGTGCTTTTTGGTACCGACTGTACATTTGTCTTCATGAACTTGTAAGAAGTATAGAGACAGGTACACTCCGACAGGTTGACACACAACCACCTTTCCGTACACTTGTGAAGCACAAGGCATTGAAAACTGAGTGGGTCATTAATAACCTGCCGGATAGGAAGTTTGTTTTAACTTTCTTTGCTGAAGACATATCAGACTGTGTGTATTCGCTCATATATGCAACATGACTCATTTTCTTGTGATTTTTTGTCTCAAGAACATTTGTGTCTGCGACTGCAATTTTGGTTCAAGCACGCTTACTACGGACGAAGGATAGCTTGAGCATATTGCTGTCATCATGCGCCAGCTGCGGGGCAATAGGACTTGGTCAAAAGCCAAGAAAACCGAAGCCACACGAGCTCCAGGTTGCCTTTCACCGGCCCATACTTTTGGGGAGTCTTTCTTGCGGGGTGCAAGGTGCAAAAACAAGTGGTTTCGATCATGAATTGCACATATACGGAAGCTTGGGTTGGACTTTTTTTCTCCCCGCACGTTTTTCCGCGCTGAGGTCTGATGTCTGCGTGGACTGTTGTATACTGGCCAGTCTCCAGGTGTGCGTTGCGACGGACTGTTTTCATACTGGCCAGTCTCCAGGTGTGCGGGGGGGGGAGGGGGGGCAAGCCTAAGCCCGGGGGGGGCCCCCATGCCCAAGCCTGGGGGGAGGGGGGAGGGGGGGGGGGGGTCAGGGGGGCTTGTGCCAGAATGTCACTGAGGCAGGGGGTGTCTCCATCGACGTTGGTGCTGCAGGCGATGGCGTCGGCCATTAAGCTGGCTGCAAATGCATTTTGGGCTGCATGGGTGAGGAGGGCGGACCAGCGACCCACAAGTCCAGCGATCGTGGCCGCCCGGAGCGGCGCTGGTGCAGACCGGGCCCTGGCCCTTGCTAAAGCGCGAAGGAAGGCTGCTGTTTCGGTGCTGAAGCGACCGCCGAGTTCGAACGCTAGAACGACTAAGCGGCACCGGCCTCCACGGGTGAGTTCTGGGTATGTGCACTCTTTGGCTCGCCGTGCCTGGTGGAACGCTGCCCCTATGTGTGTGCCTCGATACCTTCTCGGTTCCCCGTTTGTGGTGAGGGCAGACGAGGTGGTGTCTATGGCCAGCTGGGCGCCTTGGAACAATGGGAGGCCATTGGCAATGACTTCAATGCGGCGGCGGTCCATGCGGTCCACGGATGGAATGTTGAGGTCTGAAAGGAGGGCGTTGGTTGTAACACGTGCGCCAGCCTCACGGCACACCCGCGCGGCAGCTCTTTCCAGGGGGCAGGCCCGGCTCCCGAGAACACCAGACCTAAGGCACGCCGAACGGTGGCCGCCAAGGGGCTCGAGGACGCGACGGCACCTACAAGTGCGTTCAGTCAGGGGTAATGGGAGGCGGAGCCGACGAAGCAAGAGGAGCCGGAATAGGCAACACAAGTCTGGCGAATGCGGGGCTGTGGTGAACACTCGGCTGGCAAATGGCCCTGAATGTGAGGCCATCATGGCTGCACTGGCTGGGTCCAAGGTGCTTAACAGTTCTGTTGCCATGCTTTGTGTACAGCAGCTGTGGCTTCGCGTTGCCAGCCTCGTTGCATAGTGTGTGGCTGTGGTTCGTCGGGCGCAGGCCCTGCTGGAGTGCCGGAAACGGGGTGGCTCCCAGCCGTGCTGGTGTAGTTGGTCAGCTGCGCGGCTGGCTGCTTGCAGGGACGGGGGTGCTGCAGTGGGATGTTGGAGATGTTGGGTCAGACGGTGAGTCAAATCTGGCACTTGTTGCTCGAGGGTGGGCAAAGCGCCGCCCCAAGATGCCCAGTATGCGGCATGTGCTGGGCAAGTGGCGGATGTCAAACCCAAACCGCCTTGGTGAAGAGGCAGGTGCGCGCGGGCAAGCGCTGCCGCGGGGAGGGGGCTGGTTTGGAGCAGCTCGGTGAGGGCACTGGCGACTGCCACATCGTGGTCGTTGGCAAAAGTGGCCGTTGTGGGCGGTGGCAAGCTTCGCAGTAAGTAGTTGGCACGGGGGCTGGCACAAAACAAGAGGAGCAGCCAGGAGGCTTGCACGTCTTCAAATGCAGGGATCTTTTCGAGAAACTCCGAGTGCTGAGCCGAGATTTGTTGCAACTGTGTTTGGATGTAAGCTGGGTGCCCGATGGGGACTCCGAGATCGCGGAGCCCTTGGACGTTTGGGCGGGGATGAATGGTTGCCGACCCAAACTTCTGGACCAAGGTCACTGAGATTAGGTGGGGCCTGGCCCGCCGCATTCCAAACGCGGGCTTTGCCGTGGTTGAGGTGCACATGGGCATGGCGAGACAAATGGTGCTGCAATAAGTCCAAGACAGGGCGCACACGGTGTGGGAGAACTGCATACACATCATCCAAAAGCGTAAATGGCCTCATTGGATTGCAATTGCTGCTGCACCTAGGCAATACAATGCGGGCATGAGTGGGTCGCCCCCCCCCCCCGTTTGCCACCCTCGGTTTGTTCGATGGTGTGGGGGTTGCCTTCTGCATCGTGCCACACATAGTGCGACGGGGTGCCATGGAACGACCTGACGAACGGCAAGCATCGGTTTGCAAGGGGGACTTGAAGCAAGCCGTGCAACATGCTGGTGCGGGAGATGTGGTCGAACGCCCCAACCCCGTCAACAGAGAGGATGATTTGTGGGTGGTCCAGTTACAGTTCAGTGGATGTGGCCAACCAAGGCTTTGATGACCGCTTCGGCGCCAACTCGGGCAGAGAGAGCAAATTAAATTGCCAGGGGCGGCCAGCTGCCTGAATTTGTGTGGCATCAAGTTGGGCCTCCAGGAGCGAGCTACTAAACGCCGGAGAACGTCGCCGATCACCAACCCACGACGGCCCCCGTTTGGCTTTTGCAAAGCGCCTAAGCGACCCAAGCCAAGGAGGGAGGCAACGGGGGGGAGTGATTTGGCCACGGCCAAGTTGCTGGGCAACAGCGACGAATCGGTTGGTGGCTTCTTCATCAGACTCCGACTAAGCGGAGGGACTGGGCGCTGCCTTTCCGGGCGCGACGCAGGTTTGACACAAGCAACTCGGCAGGGAGGTCGGTGGGTTCTTCTGGCTGAAACATCTGGTGGTATGGGGTGGTACGGTTGGGTCGGGCGGAGCTCTGCCGGGGCGTTTGGGGCGCCAGGGGCCAGAGGGCCAGAGAGGAGTGCTTGCCGGACAGCAGATAACTCACCGAGGTGGACAAGGTCACGGGCACGGCGGGTTTGCTGTGTGGTGTCAGCCGCTGGGGGGTGCCGGGTTGGCTGGGGATGGGTGGTGGGAGATTGCCTCATTCAAGAGTTCGTGCCAGTGGCCCGCTTCGAACTTTGCGAGCCGGTCGCGCCAAGTTGGTTTTTGGAAGGGCGTTGACCCCTGGTGGTTTGTGCACAATATGGGTTCCAAAGTGCCTCAAAGCTTTGACGAAGGACTTTATTTAATAAAATCCTTTCGAGCTGAGGTCATTCCCTTATTTTTCTATGTGCCAACGTTGGCAGCCAAAAAAATGGCTAGCTTTTGAGCATTTATGGAATCCCGCGCAAACGTGTTTTATGGAATCCTGTTACCAAGGTTGCAGGAGCTAATGACTAAGAAACATATTGGCGTATTAAATTCCTGGTTAGGGGGGGTTGGAGAAGGGAAGGTTCTGGTTCTTTTTCAGCGTATGCTCTCGGTCGTCTTGCTGGGGCAGAGTGCTGACATGATTCTTCAGAATCGGGCCATGCTTAAGTCTATTTTGTTTTTTTTTTTTTGCGGTCCGCACGGGCCTCGTCGGTGCTGGGTCCTGCCAGGCTTTGCTGGCCTATGGCCGCAAAGGGAGCCGGCTTGGCGCGGAGGCCCCGGCAAGCGCAAGGATCTCCCCGAGAGGGAGATCTGCGGAGCCGGTGGGGCACTGGGGCGCGCGCCAGTCGTCCCCAAGCAGCGTGGGGCCCAAGGCGCGCTGGACGGCGACGCCAAGGAGGCCCCACCAGCGGCGGCGCCACCCGGCAGCGGCGGCGGTGCGGACCGCGGGAGGCGCGCGCCGGGCGCGAAGGCGGACG
The DNA here is from genome assembly GCA_963970005.1 of Durusdinium trenchii. Classification (NCBI taxonomy): domain Eukaryota; class Dinophyceae; order Suessiales; family Symbiodiniaceae; genus Durusdinium; species Durusdinium trenchii. The sequence continues at coordinate 763,559 of CAXAMN010025239.1, forward strand.
AGGCGGCGCACGAAGGTCAAGGACTCCGTGTTCCAGCGGCCGCCGACCTCGCAGGCGAGGACCAGGAGCTGCTGCGGACCGCCGGCAGCAAGCTCTGGATAACGGCGGCGCTTGCGCCGCTCGGCCAGGCGGAGCGCGACACCATCCGCCTCAGCGGCCCCAGGGACGGGGGCACCGCCGCGCGTCAAGGCGGAGACGAGGGTGGCATCGCAGCACCACGTTTCCCCATGTGGCGAGGCGCCATGCACGACCAGGTCGAGTCGGCGGCGGTCATCGGGGGAAATGTGCGGGGTGTTGGTGCGCGCAAGCCACTGCTGCGGAACGACGCGGCCCTCGGCGCCCACAGCCTCGCGGGCGACGCGCACCCACGCGTGCTCCAAGACATGTGCGCGGCGGGCGAGAGCGCCGCTGCGGGGGCAAGCTGCGCAGTGGTCGCCCAAGCGGTCCAGCGGCTGCCCACAGCCGGGAGCGCCGTCACCTCCACAGCGGGCACGCGCCAACGGCAGAGGCAAGCGGTTTGTTTGTCCATCATGCGCGTGCATTGCTTGTTTGTGACCATAAGATCAAAACTAAAGGTCGAAAGCCAATCAAACGAAACCAGTTGTTATGCCAGGCCCACTCCCGAAGCACTCAACCACCTACGGCTGCCACTCTTGGCTGGGACGCGTGAAATCTCAACAGGTAGAGTACAGGTAGAGTGCATTTGTCGACTGTCAGCGAACGGTGCCACTGTTTTCATCTATTCCCCGTTCTTTCGTGAATCTGGCGCCCTAGAAGCGCGAGAAGCTTTTGCTCGTCAACCGTGGCCCTTGAGGATCTTTGAGGTTTGTCGGCGCGGTCAAACCTGTCATGTTTGGAGTTCTTGAAGTATGTATCCCCAGAACCTACAGCTACAGCAGTGGCCCTCGTTCAAAACATACAAGAACAAATGAAAATGAAATCCTGGCCTTGACCCAACTCTATAAAGCAAAAAACAGCAAACAAACAGTTATAAAATCGTGTCATTAACATGTTCATGAGGGTCAAAAGTCCCTAGGATGTTGTGTTCTACGCGTCTTTTTTTGTTCCTGCACCAACATCTTGCGCCAACACCCTGCACCAACATTTGTTTTTTTTTGGAATCCTGTGACTGGGGTCCGATACAAGAAAATTTTCAATTAATAAAATGTCCTTGACCTCTAGGAAAAAAGTATGGACTACCAAACGGCTATTGTACAAGAAATCGGGGCAGCAAACACTAGAGTTTCCATGCCCGGAGGCTTTGACCGTCGTTTCTGGCTGCGGTGATGTGGGCCATGGTGGTTGACAATGCTTGGCGGAAACAGTCCGCGAAGGAAGGAGTGGGGGGGGTGCTTCAAGAGGGGGATGCGGGCGAGGTTGGAATGGTGTCGCTGGAGCTGTCACTTGTGCTTGAGCTGCTATGGCTGCTGCTGGTGGGGCTGGAGCTGGGTGGGACTGGTGATGGTGCTTGTGGGGACAACTGTCACAGCAGGCGCTGGCATGGAGAGAAACACAGCGGTGTCCAGGAGGGCTCATGGAAGTGCACCGAGATTCCAAGACACAAAACGGTTTTTCCAGATCAGGGTTTCGCAGTTCCAAATGGCGATGGCAAACCCGTTCCCCGGCGTCAGTGGGAGAGACGTGTCGAAGATGTTGAAGTGGGTGCTAGCTGCTACACGTCTAGGTCCACAGCGGGCACCGGCTGCGGAGTGGGGTATCGGAGGGGGCCCTCAGCCAGAAGCTCGGCAACGGGAGGGAGGAGGGCGACAGAGGCTTCGGGCACGGGCTTGGGCAAGTAGATGGAGGAAGGGGGCGGCTTCCGAACTCCATCGACGCCACCTCGATGGAGAAAACGACACGTCAGAGCCTGCCCAGTTAAAGGAGTTCTGGGTAGGTGCCCTCCTTCGCGCGCCTGATGTCGTGTAAGGCTGCTGCCCGGTAATTACCGGCTCCGGGGCGGGGCTGCGCGCACGCCGGCAGAGGAGAGACAAGTCTAGTATCTGACTCTGTTGCCCGCATGTGACTGCCGGGTAAGGCACACATTGATGGCATGTCAGCAACATCAGCTGCACTACGAACGGTTTCATCACCCAGATCTACTTGCAAAACCCTTAGCCCTCCCAAGTTTGAACATGCCGCAAGTGTTTGGTTGCAGGGGGGCGGCGCGCCGCCCGCCCCCGCCGTCCTGGCTGACCTCACGCAGGACGCGCGCTTGCTCCAGTGTACATAGTTCCCGGACCGGCTTCCCGTCTCACCTCGTCGCCGCTGCTCCGGATGCGAGGAGGAAAAAAAAATCCAAGAAAGCATCACAAACTGATGGCATGTCAAAGGCTTACTGCCACCAAGGCCAAAGGCCAAGGTGAGGTTTCCTATCAATGAAACGTGTACATGTGAATTCGGAAAGCTGCCAACCGCACACCTGAAAAACACGCGAAAGCCAAGGCTGCAACTGACCATCCCTTGACCTACCGAAAATCTACGCGAGCCCGACGTTCCATTTTTCTGCTTCTGCCTATGGCGAGGGTTTCCTGACATCTATCCCCTTCAACCTCCCTGTCCTTGAGCTATCCTTTAGCGTTTCCACTGTGCAACTCACCCTTTGCGAAGCACGGGGCTCATGACAATGGCGACCGTCCCATAGACAAAAACAAATTCCTGGAGGCCCAAGGCTGCTGGCATCGCAATGCCGCATGCTGCGGGCCAAAAAAGAATTATCCAGTATCGAAATTGTTATGCCTTTCGGGCTGCTAAAAGAAACCATCGCCTGCATCATTTGCATTGTGGGTGTGCTTGTAGCTACGTGGATGCATGGCTAGGTGGATGGATGGGTGGATGGATGGAGGGAGGGAGGGGGGAGGGAGGGAGGCAGCCTTTTCAAAAGAAACACGAAGTGATTGATATGCACCAACTATGGCTGGCAGTCCTACGACCGGGGAAACTGTGCGGGTTCTATTCTCGTTTGCCCGGGGCTGTTTGTATAGTCTTTGGCCGCAAACTGTCAACAATTAAGTTTTCGCGGTTGCACGCACAAGCCAACGCACACTCACATCCTGAAAACAGCTGCCGGGCCAAAAGGAATTTCAAGGACCCAATGCAACTTTGATCAGGTCACGCACTTAGGGTATAGTTTTGGATGCTCCTGGCCCGGGGTGCCACAGTGCGCTGGGGCCGTGTCTGTCGATATATGTTGCCGTGTCTGAGTCTGCGCTGCATTGAATTCCGATTCGTGGCTTCACTCAGTGACAAGCACACCTAAAATAGTCACTTACTTAAGCAGTTTGCGCCACAAGTGTTGTGAGCAGGCGAGCGCCCGATGCCGCGAGCAGCTTCCTGAAAACTGCCCATCCTCAGTTGCGGGAATTCATGTTGCGAACATGTCATCGCTTAACTCACCACCAGGCTGGAACTCGGGCAACGGTCCCGCCACTGTCGTTGGAGCACGCATGTGACGCACAACTCTGGCTGTGCAAGCGGAAAGAGTGGAACCAAAAATACAAATCGGATTGCACCTGGAACAAACCCCAGGCTGCAGGAAGGACCCATCACAAACTGCTGGTTTCCGATGCTGGGACCTACGCCGATGCTGGGACCATCGCGAAACGCCACGCGTTGTTTTGTTGGCGAGAAACGGAGCCCGGTGTGGAGCCTGGCGCGGCACGGCGCCCATCGTGTTTCGGTGCAGAAAATCATCGTTCAGATGTTCGGATCCCGATGTTTGAAGCACCAGGTGCCATATGGTCGTCGTGATTGATGGAACCCACAATGATGCGGCACCGCTTGCGCCGTTCTTGATGCAGTCAGCCGCCGGTGTTCACCAAGTGCGCGGGACGCCATCGGAACGCTGTAGATTTCATGGCCCCGGTTCCTCCAAGATAGTTTGGCAGGCAGTGACCTGGGCGGCCCAGAGAGTGTGGGTCAAGCCCTCGCTTCGCGAAGAATTTCACCGCTACCCAGCGATCGCAGCCGGCAACGATCGCAGCCGGCAACGATCTGCCAAGCTGTCACTGAATTCATCAACTTGATCGGCGCAAGACGTTGGTGGCGCTGGAAAGCATGCAGTTGCTTACAACGACCCCAGCAAGGCCTTTCAACAAAGCACGTGAAAAGCAGGTTCAAAAAGTCCAAGTTGCCCTCTTTTAGCTCAACGGTTTGCACGCGGAAAGGCAACAAACCCCAGGCACCAGCTGCACCTGGACTGCAGAGTGACGTTGAGGAACGAGGGCAAAAATGGCAGCGGTGAATCTTTCTTGTTATTTTGAAAACCCACGACCAGTTGATTGTTCTCCAAGAAAAATATGTCGCCAAACACTGGCTACCCCACAGCGCCATGCGACCACAACAATCTACGAAATAAGCTTGTGATGAATGATTCCACACGCAGCGTGAAAAATAGACTACTTGCAAAGGGGAGAATGAATTGTGGCCAGCTGTCAGCAAATCAAACAACGGGTGCAAAACTCTCAGCCTATTCAACACCAACTTGTTGCTTCTTCGTTGCTCAATGCCACGATTTGTGACCAAACAGTTTTTCGTGTGTATTTGTTTACCTCCATTTTCGGTTATTTGCTCGCGAACGAGAGCTGCCAAAAAAAGAAATTGGATCAAGCAAGGCACCACATGAACCCATGACGTCACCAAACGTTTGACCATGAATTGGTGACAAAAGGAACAGCTGAATGACACATCAAAAAACTGTCTGACATGATTAGTCGAGGCGATAGGATTTGTTCATCCACAAATTTTGATGCTGAGATGGCCGTCCAGAAGCAGGACTGCCAAAAGGGACGTTCCTTGCCGGAACAACATGAAGTTGTTGGCACGATTACTTTAACTACCCCAAATAGTTTGAAAGTTTTGCCATTTGCGCGGCAGGTTTCCTGTTTCCTGTCTCCTGCCCTTGCGTTTCCCTGCGTTTTGCCCACTTTCAAGGGGATCACCTCCCTCGCTTGCTCACTTGCTCACTCACTCCCTCCTTGGATGCCACGCACATGGTTCACAAACACAATCGCCCGGAGGCGATGCCATGCATGTGCTTCACTCATCCAAAGCCGATACCATGCATGTGAAAGGCTACAGCATCTAAAACGTCTTCAAACGACATCGCCCGTGGACGACAGTAAGCATGTGACAGCTATGCATAAGTGTTGTTTGTTTACGAACTTTTTCCCGAGAGCGTCTGCGAAGGGTTCTTCGAAAAACAACTTCTGCAGAATACATCTTCACATCTTCACCTCTGCACATTCACATTCTCACCTATATCTCATCTCTCCTCATCTGCTCATCTGCACATCTACATCTCTCCTCATCTTCACATCCGCACATCTACTTGAGAGGAGGGAGACACGAAAGTTAGGACAGCGGGAAGAGAAGAGAACGCGAGAGGCAGGAACAAAAATGCAATGTTCGACATGGTGATTTATCCCCTCGGAGGCGACCTTTCGTAAATATAATTTCATACGCACTCTAAATGTTCAAACATATGCTCTCGGAGTGTTCAAAAAGATTCTAGGAAAACTAGACGACGAGTGGCCCGAAAGCACTTGTCATCACGTAGGAAGTCAGAGTGTGAGTTATCTGTTAGGTGTTCAGTGTGAAGTGTTAAGTCGAGTGAATTGAAGCAGTGTGTGTATCTATGTCTGTGTGTGTATGAGTCTCTGTCTGTGTGTGTGTCCGAGTCAGTTGAGGCAGTGCGTGGGTCTTTGTGTGTGATGTGTGTATGAGTCCCTGTCTGTGTGTGTGTCTATGTCTGCTGCTGGTGAAGGTCTTCACTGTAGATATAGTGAACGATATTTACGAGAAGCTTATGGGGTGTGTTGAAACTTCTTGCAAGTACATTCTCCATTGCTGTTGACTTGCTTTATGTTCCTGGCTACGATCTGGCGCTAGCTGGCCCAAGTTCTATGGAGACTTGTGCAATCTCACTTTGAGCACCAAAAGGTAAGCTATGCAAAATGCACAAATGCATGGCAGCCACACCGCTCTCCAGGTAATGTTTTCTTCACTTGAGATGTAGTTCACCAAACACTATACTGGTCATTTTCTCATCGACTGTCCCAAAAAACAAAAACGTGCCCAAGTAGCTTCAGGTGACACGCAGCAGCCATTGCCTAAGCTCACGAAACTGCCAGGCCAAAGAACCACACGGCGTGGAACTTACGCAGAAGAAAATGCTTTCGCACTTTGCCCTGCAATGCGATGGCCGCAGTGGCTACATATGATCCCAGATCTAGGATGTGCGCCGAACCTGGCCTAGGCCCATGAGAGCTGAGCCGTAAAGTCGCTGCAGCGTAGAAACTATAGGCTCGAAATCAGGTCCACAAGCTACATAGCATCGCTGTCAGACATGCTTGTGAGCTGCACTGCGAATTCACTCTTAACTGCACCCCCTTTCGGTTTATACACAGGCCTAGCCCAACAAAGGCAATAGGGGCATCAGCTGAACGGGCTGCCTTCGTACTGTTCGAAGCCTACCTCGCACGGCAATGACCCTTGAGACTGTGCAGGACTCCATTCATGCTACGTGTCCGGCAAGGGCCGTAGAAGACCATGTGGGAGGCAAAGCGTCTCGACTGCTCCTTCCGATCTCAATGGAAGAGAGGATAACCTTTGGAGTTGGAAGCAATCCCTGCCATAGATGTCCATAGTTGCAAGCTGCTAGTGAGCTGACCTGGTTGCGAGCCTTAGCTCCTGACCGGTGATCAGCGCGCGACGGTAGACAAGTAGCAGATTGGCAACCGGGTGAGAACCTTAGTTCCTTGCCTGGTGAGGGTCCGTACCCAGCCAATCTTGTACAAAGTGCGTACATGGTGCCATGCTAGGTTTTTGCTCATGTTTCACGATGTTTCACAAGGGCCACGCATGAAGGAAATCATCGACCATGAACGCCGACTCGATCCATTTTGGATCGCCTCCTCGCACACCTCCCGCGCTCCTGTAGGCATTGCTGTTTAGGAGCTTGCAGGTTGTGCGCGTGACCCCTCCCTCTGCCGAGGGAGGTCCGGTTGTGAGCATTCTCAAGCCCACCACAGGCCACAGTTCCTTCTGCTTTTGCAATTGCGTGTAATAATTGTGACCAGATGCCGACTGTTTTCCAAGGCCAGAACCGCGTTGCACTCGAGCGAGTCCCCATTGTGTCGGGTTTCCTTAGGACCCCTTTTGGCGCTGTCATCAATAGCTGCCGAAACGATCCCCTGCCTTGCCGGTTTTGGGATTTGGAGTGCCCTCGAGCACTCCGGAAGCTCTGCAATGATCAGGCTCTGTCCGCACACAGCCTGACTGCACCAACCCACACCACAGGAAAGACCAGCAGATGATTCGAGAATTCGAGGCCCGTGTAGTTTCGTAGCAGTATTTCTTTTGTTTCACGATGTCTCACCCTTGAGTGCAGCATGAAACTCTGCTAGTTCTTAGAGGGGGTGCCTGGTTTGGTGTTTCTGTTTTGTGTTTTGTTGTTGTTTGTTTGGTTGGTTGGTTTTGCTCCTCCCCCCTCACAACTTGCAGAGTTTCCACCCTTAGACTGATGACCTGTGCACACTGCACACACGGCATCCATACTCGTGCAACACAATGATTTGGTGGTGGTCATTTTCACCACAAGGGGATCTTGAGGAGGTGAAGTGGGGGAACCAGATACAAGGAGTTCAAACGAACGGCAACAAGCAGGCTTTGAGAAGGTTAAAGAAACATGCGTGATAAGCACGAAATCGGAACATCAGATGGGACGAGGAGGATGCAAGGGAAGCGGCAGGATAGAGAGGCGGGCGCTCCTGCGCCAGACTGTTGTGCTGCCGTGTCATCTGCGCATGGACGTCTACAGCCCCTCGCCTGCGCAGAGACACAGACCCAGATACACACATAGACCCACACACAGAGACCCACACACGGACTCGACACACTAGACTGAACACGTCACACTTAACACAAAACTCACATTAGACCTGGAGTGACACCGAGTCGTTCCAGCCGGACGTCGTTCGGCGGAAGGACGTTGCTAGACATATTTTCGGGGAATCTTTTCCGTATACACAGGCTAGTCGCGAGCTGAGCAGAGAGAGCACGCGAAGATACTTTGGAAGCTCGCACTGGGAGATTGACATGAGTGGTGCGCATTATGAACTAATGAGACGACACTGCAAGACAGCAGGAGTCCACCTGGGCTTGCTTCCAATAGCGCAAGCCCGATCCGAGCTCCGGGAGTCCTTCACAGAGCAGGCTGCCATAGCTGATGTCGACCAGTTGGTCAAAACTTGGCCCCTGGTCATCATCAATAGTGCCACGCCACAAGAGGCAGCCGACTGACCAAGATCAATATGATGTCAGCATCGACCTGGTGACGATGGCAGGAACTGAGTATACTATGCCAACCAATCTTACCCACTATGAGGACATTATGCAATTGGAAGATGATATCCTTTGCTTCCAACGGTGTCCGACATTGATGTTTTTGGATGCGAAGTAGATCTCATCGAGTTTGATACTCAACTACCCTTGCCAGAAGCCTTCCACACGGCACTGATGCAACAAAGGAAGCTGCAAATTGTAGTTCGGCCCTGCGTGGGAGAAGGCCACTCTATCTGGCAATTTCAAGAAGATGATAGAGAG
>CAXAMN010025240.1:0-11554 GCA_963970005.1 Durusdinium trenchii
TGTGTGTGTCCACCCCTGGACAAAGGGTTTTCCACCGCCACTCCTTCCATGCTTTTCAACTACCTTTGTCAACCACCTTATACAAGCAGGGGGTGCAAGCAGCCCATCCAGTCTTGCACCAACGAAGACACTGGATGCGTGCTGGTGATATCGATTTGGGACGCCAAATCGACGTACCTGCAGAGTTCTTCACACGCTGTTACTCCAATTTTCCACTTTTTGTTTCATGGTTCTTCACGATTTCCACCCCATAAACATTCGTCCCCAGCAGCTGAGCAGCCGGTTCGCTTTCCGCCGCTTGCGAGTGCCAACATTGTTCAACAATACTGTTTCAGCTGACCTTTCCACCTTGCTGTTCCATCACCTTCCTTCACATCGGGAAGTTGAGTTAACTGAATACAAGTGTCAGAGTGTGTTTCGCTCAGCCGTCCCACTCGGGTGCTGAGTGTGATCCCCGTCATAGGGGCGCTGTTTTTCACATCGGTAAGCAACCAACCCAACATGCCACCTCTCACCGGATTTCCACTGGAAGTCATGGACACCCCCTTTGAATCAACAGCTGCATTGGCCGCCGGGCCTAAACACGGTTACTTAATCTTTCACCAGCTTTCCGATCAATCATGCATGTTGTTTTCCACGTGTTGCACTTTCAGATCGATGCCGTGACCTTTTCATCAGCAGAACTCAAGATTGTACACTGGAGTTCTCCACTCGAATTCGAGATGCATGATCACACTTGACAACAAGCTCACACCCAGCACAACCTTACAACACACTCCCCGTCAACACGAGCGATGAGATTTTCAACAACACTATGACAGTACAACTCGGCACTTTTCCGCCGCATCCTTGCTGCTGCGCCGCGCCGTGCCATAGCGACGACTACGATATGCATTTTCCATGGCCATATGCTCACGCTACACCACCACCACTACCTACCACACAACCTCAACCCACATGGCCGCTGCCACAGCCGCCAACTGCACCCACCTTTCCCTCGCCACAACCATCGGCATTCCCTCACCCACAACCACAACCATTTCAAGCACCACCTACTATGCCCAGTCCAACCGCCACTGCACTAACCTACGGCACTCCTTCCACCTGGACGTTTGTGCAACCATCTCAACTGCCACCGCAACCCACACACCCAACTCCAGTGTTTCCATCCGCAGCACCTTCCCCTTCATACATGTTGCCACAACTACATCCCACACCACCTGCTGAACCTACCCCCACTACACAGACACATCCCCTTCCAACACCACAACAAGCAGCAGTTGCCCATCATCCATCCACAGACCCACAATGCGCCATCCCCCAGGGAGTTTGGCAACCTTACTCAGTCTTTCCCCCAGTCACACAACCTCCACCCCAACCGTTGCCTCCGCCGCCCCCTCCACAAGCCATCGGCGCTCCACCACCAGTTCAACCCTCACTCCCACAACAGGCGCCATCGGACCCCACACCACCGGTCCAACACGTCACCACAACAGCCACGGACCCTTCAATGCCGGTCCAAAACGTGACCCCTCCAGCCACTGGCTCCCAACCTTCCGAATCACCATCCATTGCATCAGCACCACCAGCTCCTGTGCCTTCACTACCTGCAACAGACAAGCCCGACAGCACCGCCTCACCGGCACCACCACCACCTTCCCCACAGCCACAACACAGCAGTCGCCGCCACCACCACAAGAGCCGGCGCAAGTCCGATCATCACCACCGAGGACGCCACCACCACCGCCGCCGGCATCGACATCACCGCCACTCAAAGCACCACAGCACAACCCGGCGGCGCCGTTCACCCTCAACATCCACTTACTCATACAGCCTTACACCATCCCGCAGCCGCCCACCACAACCCATCGACTTACGCCCCAACACTGAACACACCAACACCGACCCCTCTCAATATCCCACCACCGCAGTCCTTCGTCGCCCACTCAACCGTTGGCGACCTCCACCCAACTTTCACGCTCTTTCACCTGCAGACCAACTCCTCGAATGGTTCGAATTCCACGCCAACCAACTCGACACCCCCAACCGACCACAGCACCAGTACATCGCCAATCTCCTCACCGACTGCAACATCACCTACAAGGAGATCACCGATTTCCGACAATATACCCACGCCAAGTGGAACGACACCACTCGCCAATATGACCAATTCCAATACAACGCCATCTCACTTCCTTTCCTCAACACAAAGGCCACCACACCTGAACCACCCGCGGTTTCCCGAGCCACTTCAACCCACCGGGAAGTCGCCCACATCAACGCCGGCCACACAGGCCCGGTCGGCAACATTGCCAACATTCTACGCCAAGGTCGATTTTTACCCAGCACACTTCACTTTGCCAACTACCCTGGCTTTTTTGCCCAGGGTGTCCGCATCACCCACAATCAACCCCATGATCAGAGCGAATTTGCTCGCATCATCCACAACACCTGGCAACTCCACAAGAACTCCCACTCCCTCATCATCACACTCCTTGCTTGGGGTGCCGCCACAAAATACACCTCCGGAGGGGAGGAACACGCCATGACCCTCCTCAACGATTACCACGGCGCCGTCTTCCACCAGAAGGGCCGCTGCTGGGTGATCCACCCGGACCACGCCATCGTCAAAGGACTGGCCTGGTCCACTGACTCCACTCCACCCGACATGTAACACCACTGTCCAACACCTCCACACTACTACCACCTCTACCTCCACCTTTTGTCTCACACCACCACACAAACCTTCGCCTATAGCAGCAAAAAGCCTTTTGCAGCGGTCACGCGAATTTGGCGCTTTCAACTTTTCAAGCTTTGAAGGTTTCGTTTTGCAGAATCTCATTCCGAATTTCACCAGCTGTTTAGATGAAGTTTTCTTCACATGTTGGAGTTTTCTGCACTTGATCTTTCAGTCGGACCTGCATTTTTCGCACCATGCCTGCGGGAATTTGATGCTCGTTTAATTCATATGCACGGCCCCGTGATGACGTGCTCCTGCTGACCAGCTGCCGTCCTGCTGCCTTGGCGCGCTGCCGCAGCAACCTGTGACGACCCTGTGTGACTGTACATCCCTCTATCTCCAAGTCATGAGCAGCACACTGACACCTCCACACAATGACACCCAAACTCTCCTACATCAGACCGCTGTGGTACTTTCGCAGGTCCAAAACCTGCTCAGACAAGCAACAGATATTGTAGCACACCTTCACACTCACTTTCTCCACCACATCCACCAACCGGATCCCACTTTCCGCCAACATTTTCAGCCACTACCAACTCCGCCAACTCACCCTATACGTTTACCGTCCACCACCTCCTCCTGTGACTCAGCACCATCTCGACCACCCATCCGCTTACCAGCGCCACTCTCAAAAGACTCCGACGACACACCATCAATCAACAGCCCCAGCCCCACAACCTGCTACAACACGCAAGCGAAAGCAACCACTGCCACCACCACCGAACCAGCAAGCAGACTGGGACGCATGGGACGGCGACGCTGATTGCCGCCTGGTTGAACTCAAAGGGAACCCTCGACTCCGTCCCAACTGGGTTTCTGTTGCTCGCCGAGTGGGTTTCTCCGTCGAGCAATGCCAAGCCCGATGGCAAGAACTCAAAGACATGCAACATCTACAAGACCAGCAACTTTCCTCCACACCACTACAAACAGAACCACCACGACAAGTACCTTCCCTCTCACCAACACCCACCTCACCAGCAGTTTCCCCACCACCACATTCACAACCGGATTTCTCCCCTTTTTTGCAAGACAACACCACCGACTTCACCACATCGATCACCTCCAGCTGCTGTGCTGCTGCCGCCGGCTGCTGAGCGAGCGCCTAGTGAGAACAGTCATCCGGAGAAATCTCCACACACGCCTGTTGGCAGTTATTTCATATGATCCGTTTCACCCCGCTTTCTCTCCGGCGTGCCGCAGGACAAATCCTTTGACATGCAGTGACAAGTTGTTTTCATGTCCTTTCTGCATTCGCCACTCTTTTTGGAACCTTCGGTTTTTCATGTCCTCAGGCTGACTCTAGCTCCGCAGCTTTTTGTGAGCCACTTTGTCCTACTTTCTTGTACCCACCTTTATGGCCAATCCTCGCGCTCGCCCCCATGTCAACACCGCCAACACAGACTACTACTTGCCACAGCGCCCTCCGAGCTGGCTCCAACCTTCGATTTGCACTCAACCTGACTTTCACTCTCTCAACAGCTCCCTTGACCTTCTTTTCATGGTCAACCAACACCTTCGCCGCCACCCATTCAACACAGAACCCATGCCCGACCAGACGTATTTTCAGGACCAGAGAGCATACAACCTCCTTTACCGAATGCGCGGCGACCTGATCTTGATGGACCGGCTGATTGATAGCCTCTACCAGGCTCGCCGGCTCCTCCAATTTGTCACCACCGGACCAGGCCTCCCAGGGCAATATCGCATCAACCCCACAGCCTCACTCTCCAGCAGAAACCTGGCCATTATACACAACATACCGCCAGGTTTCACACTACCACCCGGACTCTCCAACCGTTCACCTTCTCCAGCACCACGTACACCACCGCAAGACGCGGAACGATTTCACCATCACTGGACAGGTCCTCCACCACAAACTACCCCGGCCACCAACATCAACACTGCCACTCGCACCCGGGAACGCTCTCGCTCCCGTGACACCCGCAGTGGCTAAGTACAACATTCAGCACCACAGCAACATTCCAACCCGGGATCTACAGCGGCCGCTATGCACCTTGCCACACCTGAGACGACTTCCCCGGCCACAGTTGCTGCTACACTTATGTTTTTAGGTCTCACTGACATTTCTCGGCGAGCAAAAAAACCTAGCCATCTAACCGGTCTTCCACTCTTCACCTTCTCACTGTTGACTTCTTTACCCAATCGCATGTCACCATGTTTTCCGCAGCCATTTGACCGAACTGTTTCTCCATAACTGCTCGCCGCCTCTACGACATGATGCCTAGCGATGATTTACGAACCACACTACCTCCCCATTCAGCGACAACTACCATGCCTCTGACCCACCCACTACACACCACAGATACTACTTACCGGACAATCCAATGCCATACTTGGCCCCATCAGTGACACACCAGCCCGAATTACTCTTGCTCCACTGGATGATCAGCACTATCACCTCACTTGTTGAGGATCTTCAACATCACCCAATTGTGCAGGATCCAATCCCTCCAATGTCTACATTCACCAACACACCAGCCTACAGACTTTTTCTGCAGCTGCGCAACACCCTGCGACACTTGATCAACACCACCCACGACGCCCAACGTGGGCTCAACAGGCTGCAATTCATTCCTGGTTCACCAGGTTCCCCTGGCCATTACCGCATAGACCCCACACTTGACATCCCACCACAACAAACCAATTTCCTTTCCGCAGCCACCTTACAACGTGGCCCAGCCATACCACCACCCACCGACACACCACCACTTATTCGCCGATTCCGTTGCAGAGATAGGTCTCGTTCCCGAGATCGCCTCCCTCTCACCACACCGTCACAACCAAATCACACAACCCACCTACACCAGACAACCCCAGACCAACCCCCTGCGGCTCATGGCCATCGTGGACACTTACATCAAGCACTCTGGACGGCTTCCAATTCCTCAGCGGCCTACCACATGATCGCTGGCACGCCGTCATCCTCCCCCTGAGGCAGCCCCGACAACGCTTTGTCTCACACATTACGTCCCGCTCAGGATAAAAAACCCGCGCAACAAATAACCCTCATACATTTTCCATCTTACATTCCAGCAGTCACTCACTTTCCTCCGCAGCCATTTGAACTCTCGAAGGGCCGCTACCTGCCTCCCTCTCCGCCTCATCACCACCCCATGGACCACGACTCTCCGGACTGGGATCGCACCCCTACAGAGTCTATCGAGGTGAAGGATGAGGCACCTCACACTACCAAAGCCGAGCCTGTCGAACCCCCGACCAACGAGACCAAGTTGGAACTCATGAAAAAGGAGGAAGATTCGCCACAGCATACTCCTATGCTTTGTCCTCCGGTCCGCACTGTACCAGACAAAACCTCCACAACATCCACATCACCTCCGCCAAAGCCCCCCCTGTTTCCCACACATCTTACCGGAATCTTTCCACACGCACTACGTCACAGGCCAACCCCAAGACTACTCCAACACCACCCACAACTACTCGTCCGCATCTCACAGCACCACCCACACCACCCTCTACCACATCCTCCACCAGCACTGAGGATCCTATCATCCTCACCACCAATGTTCCCATCCTGCCGAAAGCACGTCCGGGGCACCCACCAATCAATACCAATTGGGTGGGCCCCCCACAGTTACACCACCCTCCACATTCAGCAACACCCACACGCATCCCCCTACAAGTCACCATTCCACGCCCCCACCGGAATGGCCAACTTTTACCCTTCAACTTTTCCACTGACATCAAACACTACCTCAATCCCACGGCACACTCCACCAGACGACCCGCCACACCAAGCCCAGCACCGCCCACTCACTTCCAACCAACCACTACCACAAATACCACTACAGTGTACCCCCCATTCCAGACGCCCCACTCACAGAGCAACAAGCTGCCACGCTCCAGCAGACTATCCTGCGGATTGCTCGTCAGGCCGCCGCTGCAGCCGCGGCCGAACTCAATTCACGATCAAGCAGCTTGTAGTTTCACCTCACACCATTCTCACACATCGTGTGATGACCAGAAAAGAACACGGCTTTTTCCGTTTTGTTACTTCCTCGTTTCAACTTTCTCTTACTACCGTCTTCAATCCACAATCCACTTTGACCAGGACTTTGTATCACCATGCAATTTCCTTCTTGACCGCAGCTGTTTTTCAACTAGTGATCTTTACCACTTTCAGCGCACAGCCTCCACTCTTGCCTTTCAATGGAGAGTGCCGCCGATTACGATGAGCAGTCTGAGGTTCTATTTCTCTTCAATGAAGACCCGGAAGAGCCACCTTCACAGACGCACGATCCACCTCACCCGCTGCCGCCTCAACCAACTCCAGATCTTACAACCCCGCAACCCACACCATCAGCCACCAGCAACATCTCGGCAGACCAATCGTTTTGGGCCGAAGTATACACCCTCCAACCACCACATGCCCTCATGGGCATCCTCACTGACCTCCACGTCCACCGATTCGTTCTCCACCAACACCTGGACAGTCTCAACGCACTTACTGACACCCCTATCGGACATCAACCTCTGACTGACACACTTCCACCTCCCATCCAGCGTCTTATCGCCATTTACCACAACAACGTACAACGAATCCAGAGCCACACACACCTGGCTCTCAATGCCATTGACACCATGGCCCGCTTTCCACCAGCGGCATACTTCCTGGATCCCAACCTCGGCGTACAGGCCCCTCCACAAACACACACACAAACCGATCCTCCACCCAGTTCCACCTACCCTCTCCGCTTCTATCCAATCCCCACCGCCGCGCACAACTCTGCAAGATGCTGCCACCCAAACTTTCCCATGTTCGGACTCCATCCTGGCCAACCCACTCCCACCGCTCCTCATGCACGAATCCCAACAGACCACCCCTCGAGCAACCACCCATCACCGCCACATCCAGACAGACATCCATGCCATTGTCCAGCTCCCCTCCTTTGCAAGCATCATGCCCACATCAGACACCAATCAACCGGCCACCTCCATTCCCACCGCCAGCAGCACGCTCCCCACCGCCTCACCCAATCCCACATCAGCCACCAACAAACAACCACACGATCGATGGCAATACGTCAATCTCATTCCCACTCCCACTGTCACCCTACCGGAACAGCCACACGCTCCTCCGACATTTCCCTCCCCCATCGGCGGCACACCGCGCAACAGACGCTCCAAGACACCTCCTCGCACCACTACCCCCACCCGCACCCGGCAGCCGGATCCACGCACCGGCTCCCCCACACCCCAACGTACAACCCCAGCCACCAACCCACAGTCAACAGCTACAGTCCATCCTCTTCCAAAGCGACCCCCACCATCACTTTATCAAGCCCAACAACCTCATGCTTCCACTGAACCCCTCCAGCCTGTGCCCCCGGCAACCGGCTGGCCGTGCTTCCAAGGCGGATCCTATACGCCTACCCCATCAGTGGCACCGCCGGCAACCGTTGCCCCCCCCCCCCCCCCCCCGCCCCCCCCTCCCCCCCCTCCCGCACCACCACCCCCCCCCCTTCATCCCACCACAAGCCAGTTCCTCAGACTTGGCTCCACCACCCCCCGTGGTCATGCTCCACCCTTCCACGACAAGGGTGGACACGCAGGGGCGCCTGCCATTGTCTCAACAGAACTATGACCCCGCTACGGACCCGTGGCACGCGGACAACCAGTGATCATGCGGCGGCAGCTTCTGAGGTACCTATCACGCTTTATCCGTGGATGATTCACACACCAACTACACCATCCCACACGTTTTTCGTGTTTTTCGTGTTGGTGTGTGGTTTTGTTTCAGCAAGTTGCCATACGCCAACCATCATCTTCGGACACTAGCTCCCCTCAGTCCACAGACCAACACACGCTGTTTCACTTTGCACAACGAAAAACAGTGTCTCAGCGGCGGGTCACTCAACAACCTTTTGACTTGGCATACCACCAGGATCTATTCCTGGCCTTCAGCAGCATTCAGTTTTTCTCAGCGGTTTTCTTTTACTTTGGTCTTCGACAGGCTAAGTTTTTGACACTTCATTGTTAGACTGACGCTGCTTTCTGATTCAATTGACACTCACAGACGTTATCTCGCATGTTCAGCTTGCTCAAATCCACAATCGGTGCTCCTCGCCCCACGATCCAGTGACACTTTGCCCAGCCACCATGGACGCGCAGTGGCAGCAATACTACTGGAATCATTATTTGATGCAGCAACATCATCAGCAGCTTACCAACCCTGACACCACAACCTCACCTCCCACCACCACTCACCACACCTACAACCCCACTGGCACCTATGGTCCACTCACCCACGCACTCCGTACACACCAAGTCCACCACTCCAATCCTTACGTGACTCCACCATACACACCGCCATCGCAGCATACACCGCCACCACAAGCACCAACCTCACAGCCGGAGTTCCCACCTCCACCCCCGCCACCCCTCCCTACGGCCGAACCTGTTACTCCACCACCATCGACCTTCCAACACAGCCCACCGCCACCACCAGCCGCCCGTGCCGGCACAGCACCTGCCCCACCACCACCACACATCCCATCCCCCATTCCACCAGTTCCAGACTCTTGGAACCCAACCGACCAACATTGGGACTCCAACACCCTGCACGGCCACCAACTACATCGTACAATCCAACCCACCCAGTGGTCTCGAAAAGCAGGAGTGGCAGGACTCCCGACCTTTGAAGTCTTCCCGTGGCAATTGGCTTACCACGGCACCTCCGAATTTACTGCCCGCACACTTAGCAACTGCAAATACACCGGATTTATTGCCACCAGAAGCATTGCGGAGTCGGTTTTCGTGACCCACCTTCTCCAAGAGCTCCGTGAGAAACGCCTTGACCTTGACGGCATTGCGGAGACCCTCCACACCAAACAAGGCACGGACATCCCCAGCAAAACCACCCACGCCCGAGCGTTCCACGCTCCCCTCATCAAACTACTTATCGACCAACTACAAACTCATTCTCCGGCACCTGCGGAAGGCACCGCTCTGCGCGCCCTCAAGAACACCACTGACGAACTGGCCCGCGCACGCCAAAAGCTCCACGACTTGGGCAACCCACTCACCCCAGTCAAGAGCACCAGCCGATCTTCCGCACCGGCCGCCCCATCCCATGCACCTACTCCACCACCACCAAAACCGCCAGCCCTCACCGATGTTTTGCAACCCCCACACCCAACACTGCAAGATGATATCCCCGAGGGCTGGAACCACCCAGACATCCAACACTGGGTCACCACCTTCGACCCCACCATCCAAGAAGCCGCCAAGGACGTCGTTCGTTTGCTGCAAACGAGCAAAGTCACCACGCAGCAGCTCAAAGAAGCAGCCACACGGTATGGCCTACCACTCAACCGGGTCAACCGGCTGCCAATTCGTAGCTTACAACAGCTCCGTTCAACATTTGCAACCATTCCTTGAGCACCAATGGCGCCTCCACAACATACACCTCAAGCAGCAACCCCGTTTTACGGCTCGCCTGCTTCGCCAACTCCAAGAACACCTCGGCCAACACACATTACTTCACCATGCCGACCATGAACTACAACAACTCCGGCTGTTCTGCCCTCGCCAATATTTCACTGGCGCCTTGAATACATGGCAATCCCCCGAACTTTTCGAACCACTTCCCTTCATCACTGCCACCAATATCCACGCTCACCTGGCAGCCACTGTTCCTCCCATTCTGCGCACTCGCTACAAGTGGGGCTTCCGCAAAGACTTCAACATTCCTTACGGCGTTGTCCACCTCAAGGAGAAGAAGCACTGGCAAAAAGGCCGTACAATCATCTCATACTTCCAATCGCTCAGTGGCAACCTACTTCGCATTACCAGCCGTGCCCTTGACATCATCCTCCAACACCTTTACCCTCAGCATCCCGGCCAAATGTCCATTCCCCAGCTTTGGCACCATTTTCACAGCTACCTCACCCAAACCCCACCAGACATCTCACTACACGCCACCAACGATGACCTGGTCGGTTTCCTCAACTCAGTTCCACAGCACAGACTTATCGATGCGGTTCACTCCCTCGTCCACCACTGGCAACAACAGCAATCCACACACACCCTGACGGTGGATGTCCAGGCCACCGGCAACCCTTTCCACCACTCACACATTGGCAGACACCATCGAAAACACCCTACCCAACGCACCATCCAGACTTCAGACATCACCACCATCGTGGCTTTTGCCCTCAACACATGCATTTTCCGGGCTTGCAACAATACTTACAAACAAATCCAAGGGGCCGGGATTGGATCCCAGCTCTCTCCAGCCCTATGCAATGTCGCCATCACCCTCATTGAGCATTCCTGGCACCAGATCCACAACAACCTACTTCAACACACAGACCTCCACTTCACTTACTATCGATATGTCGACAACCGCTTCATTGTCCACAACGAACATTTCCTCCAACACCCAGCCATTCAAACCCTCATCCACCACAACTTTTTTGGAGACCCAGTGGAACTCGAACCAGTGGAGGATTTTCATCTCCTCGGTTTCAACATCGACCTCCCACAACGCACCATCACCTACATGCAACCTTCCCAACCCTGGAAAATCAGGGATTCCACAACCGCCGGGAGCCAGCGCTTGGCTCTATCAGGCCTCCAATCACGACTCCACACCATTCGCAAATACACATTTCCACCCTCCAGCGCTGAAGCTGCTGCGGCTGAGCTCGTGAGGCTCTATGTCCAAAAAGGACACAACCACCACGCTTGCCACCGGTTTTTGAAAAAAGCGCCGGATGCGGCGACCTGTGTGTGTCCACCCCTGGACAAAGGGTTTTCCACCGCCACTCCTTC
>CAXAMN010025241.1:0-11553 GCA_963970005.1 Durusdinium trenchii
TCAGATCAAGAGCCCTGGATCGACTGGATCAAAGAAGCCATGGACGATCCTGATCCGGACAAGTTTGTCGACTCAGGAGACCAAAGATTCCATTCAATCGATGCCAAACTCGGCCTAGCTCTTACCAAGGTCGTCATGGATGCGAAAGATGATGGTTCAGGTGTAGCTATGAAGTTGAGGACGAGGATCAATGCAAAAGGGAGAACATCAAGCCTCATAAAGGGAAGAGAGGTCCTAGCCCTGATCCTTATGAATTTCAAGACAACATCAAATGTGGAAGTCTTATATACTTCAATGCACCTCTACCAACTAGAATATCAAGGAGACAAGAACTTATCGTTGTTCTTCCACACTTGGGATGAGATTCTGGCAGGAATGAAGCCCGTTGACGTCCCGAGCGACGAAACTCTTCGGGATCTCCTATGGAGAAAGATCAGGAACTCAAACCTCATGGCATACGACATCAGCGCCTACAACAGCATGAACGACGATGATGCCAAGAAGACATACAAACATCTGCGTGATATGATCAGAAGGCACATCGAACGGCAAACTGAAGACAGGATGATCCTGGAAAAGGAGAAGGCAGTGAAGAATGTGGCCAATATCTTTCAGAATCTCAAACCAGGCGGACCTGCTCCAAAACTGAAAGCTGCACCAGCTGATCCGAAGAAGAAACCAAAAGGGCAACAAGAACAGGTTGTCTCAGAAGACGCTGCTGCAGTGAAGCCGAAACCCAATCCCAAGAAGCATCCTGAAGACAAGAACAAAAAGGGAAAGGGGAAAGGTAAAGGTGATGGAAAGGATCGCAGCCGAAGTCCGAGTACAGACAAGAAGAAGATACCATGCAAATACTTCGTGAAAGGTAACTGCACTATGGGGAAAGATTGCCCATTCAGTCACAAGAAACCCAGATCACCATCCAGAGGATCTTCTGTCGGAAAGAATGACAAGCCAGTATGTTGGATGTGGATTCGAGGAACTTGTGACAAAGGGAAGGATTGCAAGTTCTACCATGACCCAAAAGCCTCTCCTAAGAAAGGGATATTTGCACCAGCTGACTCAGGAGACGATAGGCCAAAGCCCAAGGCAAAACCCAAACCGAAGCCTAAGGCGAAGCCTGGAGCCCCAGCCATTGACGGTGAACTCTTCATGGACGAATCCGAAGATGAAGGGATTGCTGCATCCGCCAAGGCAAGAGAAGGAGGTGCAAAAGTATCCTTTGATGGAGAGACTTGTGAGATCATGTTGAACGAAGCGATCTACTCAGTCAGGGACAAATGGAAGGTAGTAGAAAAGAAACCTCTACGTCCGGACATCAAACGATACGATGAGAAAGAGCTCACCTGCTACACGAGGAAAGAACAAATCAGATTTGAAGAAAAGGTCGCAGAGGCGAGAGGCATATTGATGGTCCCCTACACTGAGATCAAGAGGGTTCGAATACCAGTTGGACCAAAGGGTGACCTAGCGGTCACTATGTCTTTTGACGAAGATGACGGCCTAGTTTTCCATCATAAAGTCATTCCTCATGTATGCGAGGGAAAGAAAGATCATGCAGGCACAAAGACATTGTCTATTCCAGCCAAAGGGTCAAGAACAAAGTTCATCATGGACACAGGATGTGGGTATGATTTGATATCGAAAGGCAGAGCCAAGAAATTAGGTCTGGAAGTGAGAGAAAGCGACCAATCAATGTCATTCTATACTGCAAATGGAGTGACATCCACAAAGGGAGTCGCCGACATTCATTTCGACGAATTTGACTCTACCTACTCCCCATTCGTCTTAGATGAGTCTCCTTCAGTACTGTCTGTTGGAAAGAAATGCATGGAGGAAGGATACACATTCATATGGCCAGCTTGCGGCAACCCGTACATGGTTTCCCCGAACTACAAGAAAATCATGTTAGAAGTAGAGGGAAACATCCCATATATTGTCAAGGGCAGTGACTTCTGTACTCCCACCGACGATGTAAGGGCGGAGATGATCGCAAGGTTCACCCTAGGAGAAGATGAAGCTGATTACCAATCGGCTTTCATCAACTTTGATGTGGATCCTCAAGGCGTCATGTGTGATGATGACGACCTCCCTGTGATTGAGCCTCCAAAAGTCAAAAGACGAAAGAGGAATAAGAAGTTCAAGGCATCTCCTGGAGAAGAAGATGAGGTAGGATCAGATGTCGCCGGAGACAGTGAACCAGAAGCTGACGATGATGATGCAGATGACATCGAGGTGGATATTGTTGACGGTGCAAGCAGAATGGTGAGAAGAGGAACTCTGAAAGCAGATGCCAGGAAAATCGAGCATCTACTCACACACCGTTACAAGAATCCCTACTGCGAGTCATGCATCAGAGCAAAGATGAAACACTTCAAGACGCATCGAGGAGCGTTCAAGAGAAAGCTCAAAGCTTTTGGGGATCTGGTTACCTTTGATTTTGTCGATACGAGGAACATCCTTGATCAAGGGATCAGTACTGATCGAGAGATCTTCGTCATTCGTGACAGGTACACAGGCGTCATATGGGCCTATCCGTCGAAAGAGAGGTTTGCCAAGGACGTGGTCAATGCAATAAACCACTTCAAAGGATTGAAGAAGATCAAGATTGCCTATGCCGACAAAGCCCCAGAGTTTGAGACGGCTATGAAGCAGCTGAAGATCCCATTCGATCACTCTCTACCGAATCATCCTCAGAACAATTCTCTGGCGGAGAGGAACAATCAGTTCATTATGATGACAACCGCAACTTGCCTCTTGGAAGCGGGATTACCACCATGTTTCTGGAGCTATGCAGTAGAATGCGTCAGCCATCTTTTGAACATTGAGGAAGGAGAGGACGGAGTGAGCCCTTGGTACAAGCTACATGGAAAAGAGTTCCATGGAGAGAAGATCCCCTTTGGTGCAAAGGTCTTCTTCATGCCGAGCAGTCAAGGAAGGATTGAGCAGAAGCACAAGTTTGATCCCAAGGGAATCCCAGGTATTTTCGCCGGATATGAGATCAAGCCCGGGATGAACTGGTCGAGACAATACAGAGTGTGGAGTCTTGAAACATTTGCACATCAAAGCCTTGCATTTGATGCCAATCGCCCTATCAGAAAGCTACTCACACCACAGCTCACGGAGACCCTGGTATTCCTCGCTCCCATCGAATTCCCGTTGAAGGAAGGATATGAGAAGATCAACAACACGTTGGAAGGCATGAAGATCCGTGACAGGAGAGATGGAGAGCCAGAGGTCGGAGATCCTAGTCGAATGGTTGACTATGGAGATTACGAACCAAGTGAGCACGGTATGGATTTTAAGGAGCTTGCGGAAAGGGAGATTAGGGATGAGGACGACGAAGACGCCATTGAAGATCATGAAGCAAATGATGAAGAACGAAATGATCCCGGTGATGATGATGATCCAAAACCCGATGGCGGTCACTCCAAAATATTGTCCAAACCTGCCAAGGCGAAGGTACCACCTTCGACCGGCAGGGAAGATCACCCGCCAGTTGGAGATCCTTCAATGGAACACATGTCCATGGGAAAGGCAGGTGATGGTATCATCTACTTGAATGATGATGGTGAAACCGTGAAACTGGACAGGAAAGGGAATCCATATAAGGTTGGATCAGACGGAAGAAGGTTCTTCAGGTCATCACCGAGACCAAGATCAAAATATACTCCAGAAGAATGGAAAGCGTTGTCTCAATCTGATAGAGCTATCGCTGAGAAGAAAGAAGCTCTCGAGAAAGAAAAGATGAAAGAGAGAGAGAGTAAAGGTGCAGGATCCAGCAAGGACAAAAAGAAGAAGAAAAAGAAGGAGGACAAGGATGATGATCCTAAGGACGTATCGCCCAACATCTCCATCGATCTGAAGAAAGATCGGACGCTGATCACCGATGACGATGACATGGGGGGCTATAGTCCATCTTCGGCATCTACACTTTCCACAGAACTCCCAAGCGACGACGATTACTTAGTCGAATGGGAGGAATGGACGAGTGTGGAGAATGGGTTCGGCCCACGTGCTACTTGGGATCCACTCAATATCATTGATGTCAACAGTGGAGAAATCCTCAATGATATGGCAGTAGCATATGCAATGCCAACGGAATCCAATAGATGCACAACCGAAGATTTCACAAAGAACTTGAAAGATCATCACTTGTCATTCCCGTCAATGCCGTGCATCAACTCGATCTCCAAACATCGAGAAAGATACACATGTGCCGACACAACGAACCCGATGAGTGCTTATCGGAACCTGTTCAATGCAGCAGTCTCCAGACCTGTTAGTCGAGCAGAAATGCTGAAGAATCCCAAGGCCAAAGCCTCAATGAGAAAAGAATGGTTGGGACTTCATGAGCAAGGAGTGTTCGACTTCTCTGTGATTCGGGAGTATCACGACGTAAAACAAGAAGCGCTCACTCTGAAGCAGGTCGTGCACTTTGCAAGGGTCCATGGCATCATTGTGGAAAAGAACTACCAATTGCCAATGAGTGATGAGAGACGAAAATTTAAGGGAAGAGGAGTATTGCTAGGAAACAAAGTGAAGAATCAGAATTGGGAAGCAGCTTTCTTCCAGGACTTGGGCAATTCACCAGCATCCTTTGAATCTTCTAGATGGGCAGATTTCTATGGATGTGTTCCCGGACATTCGGTCAAGCTCGCTGATGCGATTCAGGCATACATTCAGGCTTCTCTTACGGGACCGCCCTGTTGGGTCGAGTTACCGTCAGACGCGTGGCCAGATGATGTTGATGTATCAAAGTATCATCGACCAGTGGTACGCCTCCTCAAAGCCTTGTATGGACATCCGGACGCAGGTACAATGTGGGAGAAGCACTGCGATACGCAGGTGCGCCAACTTGGCTTCAAGCCGATTGGTGATGAATGGCCATCAATGTATTTTCATGAAGGCCTGAAACTTCTTCTCGTTGTATATGTGGACGACCTGAAACTTGCCGGACCAGCCGAGAACATGACCAAAGGATGGTCTATGCTACGAACGAAACTCAGGATTGAGCCCGAGACTGATCTTGGACTTTATCTCGGCTGCATGCTCACACGAGGAGAGTCCAAACTCCACGATGGAACAGTAGTCAACACCGTCTCATACAACATGGAAGGATTGTTGAAATTGTCCATCGAGAAGTATTTAGACATTGTCGGTCATGATACCAAATTGAAGAAGGTCACGACACCAAGCGTCCCAGAAGAAACTAAATCTCATCCCGCACGAGCACCTGCTCCAGGGAAAGAGGCCGTTACGTGTCCATGGTGCGCTAACACCTTTGACCCCAAGTATTCTGGTAAGTTGCATTCCAAGTCCGAATCTGACGTCACTCCGGACGATGGAAACCGTGGTTCTTTGGCGCCACATGCAGCGAGTATACTCATGAAGTTGTTGTATGCTGCCAGAGTTGCTCGATTCGATCTATTGAGATCAATCAACATGCTGGCCAGGAATGTGAATAAATGGACCAGCAACGATGATGCTCGTTTGCATCATCTCATGTGCTACAGCATCAGGCCCCCCTAGTTGGAGAACTTGTAAAGTGCCGTAACATATGTTATAACATGGGTTAACTGATGTTGCAAGCTGGTCTAAGATTGTGAAGTGTTCTAAGTTCTTGGTGGTATTCACGTTGCAGTTACAAATTACTTTCGATATATATAAGTAAGTTATCCTAGTTTATGTTGGAGGGTGCTAAATTAGTGCTAAATCACTTACAACTTACTTAGGTTTTTGCATTGAAAAAACTATGTTTTTTTGTGGACGGGTTTGCAGAGAAGCGTTTTTTAATGTTTTTTTTGTGTACTCTTCTTTGTTGTGTAGAACTGAGACTGATGAGCAAATCTTTGTATTTTGTGTTGTTTTGGAAACATTTTTTCTGTTTTTATGGGCGCGATTGTTTTTTATGTTTTAGTCGTGAATAATTTGTGGGGTGGTGGTCCACCCGTACGACAGAGTAGTACTTTGCACACAGAAACACGTAAACATGCAACACGCACACGTAGTAGAATATAGTGTAACGAATCCATTATGTAGGCCATGGAACAACTAGAAGCCATTAAGCTGGATCACGCCCCAAAATTGAGGAGTAGATACTTGCCTGTCCGTGACGCATCACAAGACGCACACACACACAGTCCCTCAAAAGATCTGATGTAACCTGATGAACAAGAGGCTATATGTACGGTAGATGTACGGTAATGTATGGTAGATGTACGGGAATGTACGGTAATGTACGGTAGATGTACGGTAGATGTACGGTACATCTACCGTACATGTACGGTAGATGTACGGGAGATCTACCGTACATCTACCGTACATCTACCGTACATCTACCGTATACATTACCGTACATTCCCGTAGATCTACCGTACATTACCGTACATCTACCGTACATCTACCGTACATTACCGTACATTACCGTACATCTACTGTACATCATATAGCCTCTTGTTCATCAGGGCGCACCGCGATTTTTGGGCACCGGCCACAACTTTTTGGACGGACCACCGCCGTCAAAATTTTTGGACGGACCACCGCCATCAACTTTTTTGGACGGACCACCGCCTTCAATTTTTTGGACGGACCACCGCCTTCAATTTTTTGGACGGACCACCGCCCAGCGTGTTCCTAACACACAGATGTAGGTCATTGTGTGTGTTCTGTTTTTCTTATGCGTTTTGATGGTTTAAAGTAGAAAGTGTTTTTCTTTTAGCGCGGTGGTTGTCCACCGAAGAAATTCGAAACGCATATTTTGTTGTTTTTTGGGCTTTTTGCTTTTCTTCAGCAAAGCGGCGCGGTGAGTGTTCTACATTAAAAAACCCTTGCAACAGCAGCGCTTTCCCAGGTAAAAAGCATAGTTTTTCGATGTCCTTCGATTTGGGCCTTGCTACTCGGAAACCTGAAAAAACATAGTTTTTGAACATCAAAAATCACCAATTAGAACTTATAGAACTTAAAAATAGTTACATTTTAGTTACATCTTACTTACGAAGCCCTCCAGCTAACTTAGTTTTAAGTAATTTGTAACTTCACCAAGTAAGTTACAAGTGTTTTAACTAGGGGGGCCTCATGCTGTATGTCAACAGCACTCTAGACAAGCGCATGATTGGATGGGTTGGCGATCCGATCGCAACTCTCTCAGTCGGAATCTTCGCTGATGCTGATTTTGCTGGTTGCGGTGAGACCCTTCGTTCCACGTCGGGCTCTCACATGCACGTGCAAGGTAAGCATACACGATTTCCCATTGCTGGAGGGAGCAAGCGCCAAGGATGTATCAGCCATTCAACACCTGAAGCAGAAATAGTCGCGGCAGATCCCACTCTCCGCAACTTTGGGATACCCTCCATCGGCCTCTGGCAAACGCTCTCGGGCAAAGCTCCTGAAATATTGTTCCATGATGATAATCAAGGTATGATTGGAGTTGCCAGAACCGGGAAGAATCCCACCATGCGTCATCTTGAACGCACTCATGGGATATCCATTGTCTCATTGCATGAACATTTTCAACAGGACCATTTCGTACTGCTCTACGAGATCTCCCACAAGATGTGTGCTGATATTCATACAAAGGCCTTTCGGACCCCACTTGCGTGGCGCCGGGCTTGTATGTTGATCAACCTTCTTGACCCAGAGGATTTGAGCTCCAAAGAGTTGGCTGACATGGTCTCTCCATCAGTCGATCATAAGAAAATCGATCATCAAATTTTTCAGACTAAGACGGATGACATTCCTAATTTCCCATACACTCAGACTCCGGTCTTGCCTCGTGCAGTCTTTGTAAAAGGAATGACAGGAAAAGAAGGTGTCCAGGATCTCCCCAATGGAGATTGCATCTATGTCGTCAAAGTCCCAGTCTATTATCGTCGCTTCCCACCGGGTCGCTACATACCGTCAGACACGTGTCGGAGTACATGGGTCCTTGTTAATGGTTCCTGGAATTGTGTGGAACGAGAAGCTACGCCACTGCAGCAAGCCTTGCGCTTTGATCATTGGGTCGAACGTGCATGCTTCCTGTATCATGCCTCCAAGGCATCCTCATCTCCAGAGGCGGGCGCATGCTTATCTCAATCCCCGTTCCTGGCCTTAGCCAATGTTCCTTGGACTCCAGACGCTGTGCTACAGTTTTCTATTGCCTCCTTGTCGACTGATCCAGCTTTGCTCCAGTCACAAGAGGTTCCTCTCAACAATTGTCATCCTGCCACCCTTCGTGTGATCAACACGCTTTTACGTCTTGTTCATGGGAGGAGTGGGGGGCAGGACGGTGCATCAATTCGCGCTTTCGGTGCGGTGCAAGACCATTTTGCGCGCCTGGATTCGAAGGAGAAAAACCCAAAAACAAATAAAAATTACCGAGATGAATGGCGACGCGATGGCGACACACTCACCCGAGTGCATAATGTGCCGAGAACACAAGAGTTTGTCCCTAGTGAAGACTCACACTGTCCTGTCCGGCTGTCGGATCTGTCTGATTATCGTAGGACTGAGAAGTACTACAAGAGCGGTAAGGACACAAAAGTTGATTCCTGGCGTTTCAAGGGTAATTCCGTAGGTAAGGACGATCCATGGATAGGAAATACAACATTCCTGATCGTTTCCAACGGTCACGGACACAGCCCACAACATGAAACGACAGACAACAGCAATAACAAGCAAAAGGGCGATGTCACAGCGATTGCAACAGGCATACAAGCGTGGGGGATGAACACCATTGCCCGCGAGCACATGTTCATTGCACAAACAGCAAAATATGTTGCAAGTGACACACCTCCGGGAAGAAAACTCGTGTTGCATTTGGTCTTACAAAGGAGATCAGGACGGTCACACAAATATCAGTTCGAACTCCAGCAGCAAGACGTCAAGGGTTCTCAAGATATCTTTGATAGATGCATCATGCTACAAGAGCTCGAAAGAAATGTCCCATGTTTAGTCCTCATGTGTGCTGAAGAACAGAATTGGTTTACCTTTCTCCAGACTTGTTTGAAGAAGCAGTTCATGAACATCGTGACAATCACAGAGGACGACGATGCCTGCTCTGCTTATGGCATCAATAAAGTGAAAGCATGTGTCCGGTCCAGTCTTGATTGTGTCTTCTTTGCGGGTCCTTGCACTGGTGGTTCTGCATGGAATCGCTTGAATAGGACTGTAAGTATAAAGGCCGAAATGCAGATTGAGAAACATCAAGAGTTGTATTGGTCGTTGTGGAATTGCTTTGCCCATGCACTTGACCATGTATTCGCAATAGGAGCATGTGCGCTTACTGAGCTACCTAGAAGTTGCGAGTATTGGAGAGATGCTAGAATGACAACTCTGATAGAAGGCACGGAATCACACGTACATGACTTCGACGGATGTATGTATGGCCTCGCAACTCATTATGGTCATAAAAATATACCCATCAAGAAGCCGTGGAGGATTGTGTCGTGGGGGGTGCAGTTTCAAAGTTTGATGAAGAAGTGTGATCATAAACATCAGCATGCACCTTGTGCCGGAAGAGAAACGAGAGTAACTCAATTGTATACTCTTAGAATTGCGCAGCATATGATAGAGACTTTGAACAAACGTGCATTGTCATTGTGGAAGAAGCAGCATGTGACCAGCCGTGCTCCTGTGCTTTACGATTGGTCGCAATCGCCGCATCCTTCCATGTCAAACGGTAACCCATGTTCAGAAGTCAATATCAACAAAAGATTTGACAAGATCATTCAGTCGGTTCACGATTCTAAGAAGAAGAGATTCACTTGTGAAAACAACCATGACACTCATGATTCATGCGCCAGTGTCATTACCTTTCACAATCATCTTGAGCAGGATTCTGAGATCAACCAAGCTAGCCATTTTGGTGCCGGCGTGATCCAGCAATTTGCCAAGAAGAAGTTCGCTGAGTTCCATCCAATCACTGGTGGGCTGTCACCGACAACCCTACCACAAGAGGGGAACTCATTAGCATTCGTGAACCATTCCTGGAGATTGACAACATCCCTACATCGTGGAGATTGTGTAGTCAACATGTTCCGTTCTACTGTTTACGGGACTACAGGGAGGAACATGGTCTCGGCCAAGATGCTGAAAGAACACCTCCAGAAATTGGATAGTAGACGAAGGGAGAGCCATACACTTGTTCCTAGACAGTTCGTCGAAGACATGGATCCAGGACAAGCTCTGCAACTGGCAGAGAAGTGGATGGAGAGAGGGGTACCACCCGTCTACTCTATCAGCGCTTGTTATTGTGCCGTTGAAGCCAAGGGTGGAACCATCCAAGAGCGCCTCGTGAAATCCCTCAGAGTGTTGCTCAGCAAGTATGACCCAGAGACGGACGACGGCAAGGAGGTAACAAGGGCATTCTTTGCTGGAATAAAGAGGGTGATCGGCATCGTCAAGAATCAAGAGCGACAGGTACGACCAGAACACAAACCTCTTGAGCCGTCACCTCCTCCTAATCCGGAGCACTTTCCCTATGAGGCGTTTGCATCCAATGATGTTTGGGACAGGTTGGAATTATTTGCAGACAATCTCTTGGCTTTATTCATGCCGGAACCCTTCAACCAAGAAGCACCAGTCAAAGGGATGTTGGCAGACCTGAATGAGAAGGTCGCCAAACGAGGCATGAAAGGTATCAATTCCACCGCGATGTCAAAAGATTCACTTCTAGACATCACGAGGGACGGGTACTTCTATGATTCCATGAATGATCTGCATCACAGGATACCCATTGAAGGTCGTAGCAGCAACTACATGGCAATGACCGGCGAACATTGGGAACGCAGCTGCAGATACATCAGCTTGGCGGGTGCGTCATTGGGATTTGCATTGAGGTTTCACAACAAGAATCATCCCGAAGATCTCACATCTTTGACTGACCTCATTCAGATCATTGCAAAAGGGCAATCGGGAGGAACCTTGGAAAGATGTGCCGCAATCAACAATTTCCAGTGCATCCAAGCGTTGTATCAATGCATTCATAGGCATGTCATTGAGCGCTCTGCCATTTCCCTCAGATCTGAAACGAGTGCGCAGATGCTCGCTGCATTCCAGCATTTGGAAGAATGGTTTCCAGAGGTGAAACCGGATGTGTGGACAGCAGGTTACAATGTTCTTGGTGCTGAACTAGGAGTCCATCGAGATCTTCTCGCAAGGGACACATCGATCAGTATCTTGAATCAGTACATTGCAGAGCTCCATTTATCCGAAGCCAATCTGGATGAAGAACCAGATCTGGAGACCTTGGGCAAGCCAAAGGAGAAGATCTACTTGACCTTCGAGAATCCCTCAATCGGACCACCCAATCTGAAAGATTTCAGTGCGGTGGAACCTCAATGGTTGTGTCAATTTCGGATCCATCATGCCAAGAACAAAGGGCTTAGTCAGGATGAAATCACCAAACAGATGAGGGAGGAAGCAAGAAGGGCAAGAGATCAATGTGGAGCACCAAAGAATCGTGATGACTATACCCAGACTTTTGGAGGAAAAGGGAGTTCGGTACCACCGGGCGGTCCTTACGCTTCATCTAGTTCAGGTCCTAGGCCACCTTGGGAAAGGAACAATGAA
>CAXAMN010025242.1:0-11553 GCA_963970005.1 Durusdinium trenchii
TGTGTGTGTCCACCCCTGGACAAAGGGTTTTCCACCGCCACTCCTTCCATGCTTTTCAACTACCTTTGTCAACCACCTTATACAAGCAGGGGGTGCAAGCAGCCCATCCAGTCTTGCACCAACGAAGACACTGGATGCGTGCTGGTGATATCGATTTGGGACGCCAAATCGACGTACCTGCAGAGTTCTTCACACGCTGTTACTCCAATTTTCCACTTTTTGTTTCATGGTTCTTCACGATTTCCACCCCATAAACATTCGTCCCCAGCAGCTGAGCAGCCGGTTCGCTTTCCGCCGCTTGCGAGTGCCAACATTGTTCAACAATACTGTTTCAGCTGACCTTTCCACCTTGCTGTTCCATCACCTTCCTTCACATCGGGAAGTTGAGTTAACTGAATACAAGTGTCAGAGTGTGTTTCGCTCAGCCGTCCCACTCGGGTGCTGAGTGTGATCCCCGTCATAGGGGCGCTGTTTTTCACATCGGTAAGCAACCAACCCAACATGCCACCTCTCACCGGATTTCCACTGGAAGTCATGGACACCCCCTTTGAATCAACAGCTGCATTGGCCGCCGGGCCTAAACACGGTTACTTAATCTTTCACCAGCTTTCCGATCAATCATGCATGTTGTTTTCCACGTGTTGCACTTTCAGATCGATGCCGTGACCTTTTCATCAGCAGAACTCAAGATTGTACACTGGAGTTCTCCACTCGAATTCGAGATGCATGATCACACTTGACAACAAGCTCACACCCAGCACAACCTTACAACACACTCCCCGTCAACACGAGCGATGAGATTTTCAACAACACTATGACAGTACAACTCGGCACTTTTCCGCCGCATCCTTGCTGCTGCGCCGCGCCGTGCCATAGCGACGACTACGATATGCATTTTCCATGGCCATATGCTCACGCTACACCACCACCACTACCTACCACACAACCTCAACCCACAT
Source organism: Durusdinium trenchii (assembly GCA_963970005.1). Taxonomy (NCBI): domain Eukaryota; class Dinophyceae; order Suessiales; family Symbiodiniaceae; genus Durusdinium; species Durusdinium trenchii. Next base: position 960 of record CAXAMN010025242.1, read on the forward strand.
GGCCGCTGCCACAGCCGCCAACTGCACCCACCTTTCCCTCGCCACAACCATCGGCATTCCCTCACCCACAACCACAACCATTTCAAGCACCACCTACTATGCCCAGTCCAACCGCCACTGCACTAACCTACGGCACTCCTTCCACCTGGACGTTTGTGCAACCATCTCAACTGCCACCGCAACCCACACACCCAACTCCAGTGTTTCCATCCGCAGCACCTTCCCCTTCATACATGTTGCCACAACTACATCCCACACCACCTGCTGAACCTACCCCCACTACACAGACACATCCCCTTCCAACACCACAACAAGCAGCAGTTGCCCATCATCCATCCACAGACCCACAATGCGCCATCCCCCAGGGAGTTTGGCAACCTTACTCAGTCTTTCCCCCAGTCACACAACCTCCACCCCAACCGTTGCCTCCGCCGCCCCCTCCACAAGCCATCGGCGCTCCACCACCAGTTCAACCCTCACTCCCACAACAGGCGCCATCGGACCCCACACCACCGGTCCAACACGTCACCACAACAGCCACGGACCCTTCAATGCCGGTCCAAAACGTGACCCCTCCAGCCACTGGCTCCCAACCTTCCGAATCACCATCCATTGCATCAGCACCACCAGCTCCTGTGCCTTCACTACCTGCAACAGACAAGCCCGACAGCACCGCCTCACCGGCACCACCACCACCTTCCCCACAGCCACAACACAGCAGTCGCCGCCACCACCACAAGAGCCGGCGCAAGTCCGATCATCACCACCGAGGACGCCACCACCACCGCCGCCGGCATCGACATCACCGCCACTCAAAGCACCACAGCACAACCCGGCGGCGCCGTTCACCCTCAACATCCACTTACTCATACAGCCTTACACCATCCCGCAGCCGCCCACCACAACCCATCGACTTACGCCCCAACACTGAACACACCAACACCGACCCCTCTCAATATCCCACCACCGCAGTCCTTCGTCGCCCACTCAACCGTTGGCGACCTCCACCCAACTTTCACGCTCTTTCACCTGCAGACCAACTCCTCGAATGGTTCGAATTCCACGCCAACCAACTCGACACCCCCAACCGACCACAGCACCAGTACATCGCCAATCTCCTCACCGACTGCAACATCACCTACAAGGAGATCACCGATTTCCGACAATATACCCACGCCAAGTGGAACGACACCACTCGCCAATATGACCAATTCCAATACAACGCCATCTCACTTCCTTTCCTCAACACAAAGGCCACCACACCTGAACCACCCGCGGTTTCCCGAGCCACTTCAACCCACCGGGAAGTCGCCCACATCAACGCCGGCCACACAGGCCCGGTCGGCAACATTGCCAACATTCTACGCCAAGGTCGATTTTTACCCAGCACACTTCACTTTGCCAACTACCCTGGCTTTTTTGCCCAGGGTGTCCGCATCACCCACAATCAACCCCATGATCAGAGCGAATTTGCTCGCATCATCCACAACACCTGGCAACTCCACAAGAACTCCCACTCCCTCATCATCACACTCCTTGCTTGGGGTGCCGCCACAAAATACACCTCCGGAGGGGAGGAACACGCCATGACCCTCCTCAACGATTACCACGGCGCCGTCTTCCACCAGAAGGGCCGCTGCTGGGTGATCCACCCGGACCACGCCATCGTCAAAGGACTGGCCTGGTCCACTGACTCCACTCCACCCGACATGTAACACCACTGTCCAACACCTCCACACTACTACCACCTCTACCTTCACCTTTTGTCTCACACCACCACACAAACCTTCGCCTATAGCAGCAAAAAGCCTTTTGCAGCGGTCACGCGAATTTGGCGCTTTCAACTTTTCAAGCTTTGAAGGTTTCGTTTTGCAGAATCTCATTCCGAATTTCACCAGCTGTTTAGATGAAGTTTTCTTCACATGTTGGAGTTTTCTGCACTTGATCTTTCAGTCGGACCTGCATTTTTCGCACCATGCCTGCGGGAATTTGATGCTCGTTTAATTCATATGCACGGCCCCGTGATGACGTGCTCCTGCTGACCAGCTGCCGTCCTGCTGCCTTGGCGCGCTGCCGCAGCAACCTGTGACGACCCTGTGTGACTGTACATCCCTCTATCTCCAAGTCATGAGCAGCACACTGACACCTCCACACAATGACACCCAAACTCTCCTACATCAGACCGCTGTGGTACTTTCGCAGGTCCAAAACCTGCTCAGACAAGCAACAGATATTGTAGCACACCTTCACACTCACTTTCTCCACCACATCCACCAACCGGATCCCACTTTCCGCCAACATTTTCAGCCACTACCAACTCCGCCAACTCACCCTATACGTTTACCGTCCACCACCTCCTCCTGTGACTCAGCACCATCTCGACCACCCATCCGCTTACCAGCGCCACTCTCAAAAGACTCCGACGACACACCATCAATCAACAGCCCCAGCCCCACAACCTGCTACAACACGCAAGCGAAAGCAACCACTGCCACCACCACCGAACCAGCAAGCAGACTGGGACGCATGGGACGGCGACGCTGATTGCCGCCTGGTTGAACTCAAAGGGAACCCTCGACTCCGTCCCAACTGGGTTTCTGTTGCTCGCCGAGTGGGTTTCTCCGTCGAGCAATGCCAAGCCCGATGGCAAGAACTCAAAGACATGCAACATCTACAAGACCAGCAACTTTCCTCCACACCACTACAAACAGAACCACCACGACAAGTACCTTCCCTCTCACCAACACCCACCTCACCAGCAGTTTCCCCACCACCACATTCACAACCGGATTTCTCCCCTTTTTTGCAAGACAACACCACCGACTTCACCACATCGATCACCTCCAGCTGCTGTGCTGCTGCCGCCGGCTGCTGAGCGAGCGCCTAGTGAGAACAGTCATCCGGAGAAATCTCCACACACGCCTGTTGGCAGTTATTTCATATGATCCGTTTCACCCCGCTTTCTCTCCGGCGTGCCGCAGGACAAATCCTTTGACATGCAGTGACAAGTTGTTTTCATGTCCTTTCTGCATTCGCCACTCTTTTTGGAACCTTCGGTTTTTCATGTCCTCAGGCTGACTCTAGCTCCGCAGCTTTTTGTGAGCCACTTTGTCCTACTTTCTTGTACCCACCTTTATGGCCAATCCTCGCGCTCGCCCCCATGTCAACACCGCCAACACAGACTACTACTTGCCACAGCGCCCTCCGAGCTGGCTCCAACCTTCGATTTGCACTCAACCTGACTTTCACTCTCTCAACAGCTCCCTTGACCTTCTTTTCATGGTCAACCAACACCTTCGCCGCCACCCATTCAACACAGAACCCATGCCCGACCAGACGTATTTTCAGGACCAGAGAGCATACAACCTCCTTTACCGAATGCGCGGCGACCTGATCTTGATGGACCGGCTGATTGATAGCCTCTACCAGGCTCGCCGGCTCCTCCAATTTGTCACCACCGGACCAGGCCTCCCAGGGCAATATCGCATCAACCCCACAGCCTCACTCTCCAGCAGAAACCTGGCCATTATACACAACATACCGCCAGGTTTCACACTACCACCCGGACTCTCCAACCGTTCACCTTCTCCAGCACCACGTACACCACCGCAAGACGCGGAACGATTTCACCATCACTGGACAGGTCCTCCACCACAAACTACCCCGGCCACCAACATCAACACTGCCACTCGCACCCGGGAACGCTCTCGCTCCCGTGACACCCGCAGTGGCTAAGTACAACATTCAGCACCACAGCAACATTCCAACCCGGGATCTACAGCGGCCGCTATGCACCTTGCCACACCTGAGACGACTTCCCCGGCCACAGTTGCTGCTACACTTATGTTTTTAGGTCTCACTGACATTTCTCGGCGAGCAAAAAAACCTAGCCATCTAACCGGTCTTCCACTCTTCACCTTCTCACTGTTGACTTCTTTACCCAATCGCATGTCACCATGTTTTCCGCAGCCATTTGACCGAACTGTTTCTCCATAACTGCTCGCCGCCTCTACGACATGATGCCTAGCGATGATTTACGAACCACACTACCTCCCCATTCAGCGACAACTACCATGCCTCTGACCCACCCACTACACACCACAGATACTACTTACCGGACAATCCAATGCCATACTTGGCCCCATCAGTGACACACCAGCCCGAATTACTCTTGCTCCACTGGATGATCAGCACTATCACCTCACTTGTTGAGGATCTTCAACATCACCCAATTGTGCAGGATCCAATCCCTCCAATGTCTACATTCACCAACACACCAGCCTACAGACTTTTTCTGCAGCTGCGCAACACCCTGCGACACTTGATCAACACCACCCACGACGCCCAACGTGGGCTCAACAGGCTGCAATTCATTCCTGGTTCACCAGGTTCCCCTGGCCATTACCGCATAGACCCCACACTTGACATCCCACCACAACAAACCAATTTCCTTTCCGCAGCCACCTTACAACGTGGCCCAGCCATACCACCACCCACCGACACACCACCACTTATTCGCCGATTCCGTTGCAGAGATAGGTCTCGTTCCCGAGATCGCCTCCCTCTCACCACACCGTCACAACCAAATCACACAACCCACCTACACCAGACAACCCCAGACCAACCCCCTGCGGCTCATGGCCATCGTGGACACTTACATCAAGCACTCTGGACGGCTTCCAATTCCTCAGCGGCCTACCACATGATCGCTGGCACGCCGTCATCCTCCCCCTGAGGCAGCCCCGACAACGCTTTGTCTCACACATTACGTCCCGCTCAGGATAAAAAACCCGCACAACAAATAACCCTCATACATTTTCCATCTTACATTCCAGCAGTCACTCACTTTCCTCCGCAGCCATTTGAACTCTCGAAGGGCCGCTACCTGCCTCCCTCTCCGCCTCATCACCACCCCATGGACCACGACTCTCCGGACTGGGATCGCACCCCTACAGAGTCTATCGAGGTGAAGGATGAGGCACCTCACACTACCAAAGCCGAGCCTGTCGAACCCCCGACCAACGAGACCAAGTTGGAACTCATGAAAAAGGAGGAAGATTCGCCACAGCATACTCCTATGCTTTGTCCTCCGGTCCGCACTGTACCAGACAAAACCTCCACAACATCCACATCACCTCCGCCAAAGCCCCCCCTGTTTCCCACACATCTTACCGGAATCTTTCCACACGCACTACGTCACAGGCCAACCCCAAGACTACTCCAACACCACCCACAACTACTCGTCCGCATCTCACAGCACCACCCACACCACCCTCTACCACATCCTCCACCAGCACTGAGGATCCTATCATCCTCACCACCAATGTTCCCATCCTGCCGAAAGCACGTCCGGGGCACCCACCAATCAATACCAATTGGGTGGGCCCCCCACAGTTACACCACCCTCCACATTCAGCAACACCCACACGCATCCCCCTACAAGTCACCATTCCACGCCCCCACCGGAATGGCCAACTTTTACCCTTCAACTTTTCCACTGACATCAAACACTACCTCAATCCCACGGCACACTCCACCAGACGACCCGCCACACCAAGCCCAGCACCGCCCACTCACTTCCAACCAACCACTACCACAAATACCACTACAGTGTACCCCCCATTCCAGACGCCCCACTCACAGAGCAACAAGCTGCCACGCTCCAGCAGACTATCCTGCGGATTGCTCGTCAGGCCGCCGCTGCAGCCGCGGCCGAACTCAATTCACGATCAAGCAGCTTGTAGTTTCACCTCACACCATTCTCACACATCGTGTGATGACCAGAAAAGAACACGGCTTTTTCCGTTTTGTTACTTCCTCGTTTCAACTTTCTCTTACTACCGTCTTCAATCCACAATCCACTTTGACCAGGACTTTGTATCACCATGCAATTTCCTTCTTGACCGCAGCTGTTTTTCAACTAGTGATCTTTACCACTTTCAGCGCACAGCCTCCACTCTTGCCTTTCAATGGAGAGTGCCGCCGATTACGATGAGCAGTCTGAGGTTCTATTTCTCTTCAATGAAGACCCGGAAGAGCCACCTTCACAGACGCACGATCCACCTCACCCGCTGCCGCCTCAACCAACTCCAGATCTTACAACCCCGCAACCCACACCATCAGCCACCAGCAACATCTCGGCAGACCAATCGTTTTGGGCCGAAGTATACACCCTCCAACCACCACATGCCCTCATGGGCATCCTCACTGACCTCCACGTCCACCGATTCGTTCTCCACCAACACCTGGACAGTCTCAACGCACTTACTGACACCCCTATCGGACATCAACCTCTGACTGACACACTTCCACCTCCCATCCAGCGTCTTATCGCCATTTACCACAACAACGTACAACGAATCCAGAGCCACACACACCTGGCTCTCAATGCCATTGACACCATGGCCCGCTTTCCACCAGCGGCATACTTCCTGGATCCCAACCTCGGCGTACAGGCCCCTCCACAAACACACACACAAACCGATCCTCCACCCAGTTCCACCTACCCTCTCCGCTTCTATCCAATCCCCACCGCCGCGCACAACTCTGCAAGATGCTGCCACCCAAACTTTCCCATGTTCGGACTCCATCCTGGCCAACCCACTCCCACCGCTCCTCATGCACGAATCCCAACAGACCACCCCTCGAGCAACCACCCATCACCGCCACATCCAGACAGACATCCATGCCATTGTCCAGCTCCCCTCCTTTGCAAGCATCATGCCCACATCAGACACCAATCAACCGGCCACCTCCATTCCCACCGCCAGCAGCACGCTCCCCACCGCCTCACCCAATCCCACATCAGCCACCAACAAACAACCACACGATCGATGGCAATACGTCAATCTCATTCCCACTCCCACTGTCACCCTACCGGAACAGCCACACGCTCCTCCGACATTTCCCTCCCCCATCGGCGGCACACCGCGCAACAGACGCTCCAAGACACCTCCTCGCACCACTACCCCCACCCGCACCCGGCAGCCGGATCCACGCACCGGCTCCCCCACACCCCAACGTACAACCCCAGCCACCAACCCACAGTCAACAGCTACAGTCCATCCTCTTCCAAAGCGACCCCCACCATCACTTTATCAAGCCCAACAACCTCATGCTTCCACTGAACCCCTCCAGCCTGTGCCCCCGGCAACCGGCTGGCCGTGCTTCCAAGGCGGATCCTATACGCCTACCCCATCAGTGGCACCGCCGGCAACCGTTGCCCCCCCCCCCCCCCCCCCGCCCCCCCCTCCCCCCCCTCCCGCACCACCACCCCCCCCCCTTCATCCCACCACAAGCCAGTTCCTCAGACTTGGCTCCACCACCCCCCGTGGTCATGCTCCACCCTTCCACGACAAGGGTGGACACGCAGGGGCGCCTGCCATTGTCTCAACAGAACTATGACCCCGCTACGGACCCGTGGCACGCGGACAACCAGTGATCATGCGGCGGCAGCTTCTGAGGTACCTATCACGCTTTATCCGTGGATGATTCACACACCAACTACACCATCCCACACGTTTTTCGTGTTTTTCGTGTTGGTGTGTGGTTTTGTTTCAGCAAGTTGCCATACGCCAACCATCATCTTCGGACACTAGCTCCCCTCAGTCCACAGACCAACACACGCTGTTTCACTTTGCACAACGAAAAACAGTGTCTCAGCGGCGGGTCACTCAACAACCTTTTGACTTGGCATACCACCAGGATCTATTCCTGGCCTTCAGCAGCATTCAGTTTTTCTCAGCGGTTTTCTTTTACTTTGGTCTTCGACAGGCTAAGTTTTTGACACTTCATTGTTAGACTGACGCTGCTTTCTGATTCAATTGACACTCACAGACGTTATCTCGCATGTTCAGCTTGCTCAAATCCACAATCGGTGCTCCTCGCCCCACGATCCAGTGACACTTTGCCCAGCCACCATGGACGCGCAGTGGCAGCAATACTACTGGAATCATTATTTGATGCAGCAACATCATCAGCAGCTTACCAACCCTGACACCACAACCTCACCTCCCACCACCACTCACCACACCTACAACCCCACTGGCACCTATGGTCCACTCACCCACGCACTCCGTACACACCAAGTCCACCACTCCAATCCTTACGTGACTCCACCATACACACCGCCATCGCAGCATACACCGCCACCACAAGCACCAACCTCACAGCCGGAGTTCCCACCTCCACCCCCGCCACCCCTCCCTACGGCCGAACCTGTTACTCCACCACCATCGACCTTCCAACACAGCCCACCGCCACCACCAGCCGCCCGTGCCGGCACAGCACCTGCCCCACCACCACCACACATCCCATCCCCCATTCCACCAGTTCCAGACTCTTGGAACCCAACCGACCAACATTGGGACTCCAACACCCTGCACGGCCACCAACTACATCGTACAATCCAACCCACCCAGTGGTCTCGAAAAGCAGGAGTGGCAGGACTCCCGACCTTTGAAGTCTTCCCGTGGCAATTGGCTTACCACGGCACCTCCGAATTTACTGCCCGCACACTTAGCAACTGCAAATACACCGGATTTATTGCCACCAGAAGCATTGCGGAGTCGGTTTTCGTGACCCACCTTCTCCAAGAGCTCCGTGAGAAACGCCTTGACCTTGACGGCATTGCGGAGACCCTCCACACCAAACAAGGCACGGACATCCCCAGCAAAACCACCCACGCCCGAGCGTTCCACGCTCCCCTCATCAAACTACTTATCGACCAACTACAAACTCATTCTCCGGCACCTGCGGAAGGCACCGCTCTGCGCGCCCTCAAGAACACCACTGACGAACTGGCCCGCGCACGCCAAAAGCTCCACGACTTGGGCAACCCACTCACCCCAGTCAAGAGCACCAGCCGATCTTCCGCACCGGCCGCCCCATCCCATGCACCTACTCCACCACCACCAAAACCGCCAGCCCTCACCGATGTTTTGCAACCCCCACACCCAACACTGCAAGATGATATCCCCGAGGGCTGGAACCACCCAGACATCCAACACTGGGTCACCACCTTCGACCCCACCATCCAAGAAGCCGCCAAGGACGTCGTTCGTTTGCTGCAAACGAGCAAAGTCACCACGCAGCAGCTCAAAGAAGCAGCCACACGGTATGGCCTACCACTCAACCGGGTCAACCGGCTGCCAATTCGTAGCTTACAACAGCTCCGTTCAACATTTGCAACCATTCCTTGAGCACCAATGGCGCCTCCACAACATACACCTCAAGCAGCAACCCCGTTTTACGGCTCGCCTGCTTCGCCAACTCCAAGAACACCTCGGTCAACACACATTACTTCACCATGCCGACCATGAACTACAACAACTCCGGCTGTTCTGCCCTCGCCAATATTTCACTGGCGCCTTGAATACATGGCAATCCCCCGAACTTTTCGAACCACTTCCTTCATCACTGCCACCAATATCCACGCTCACCTGGCAGCCACTGTTCCTCCCATTCTGCGCACTCGCTACAAGTGGGGCTTCCGCAAAGACTTCAACATTCCTTACGGCGTTGTCCACCTCAAGGAGAAGAAGCACTGGCAAAAAGGCCGTACAATCATCTCATACTTCCAATCGCTCAGTGGCAACCTACTTCGCATTACCAGCCGTGCCCTTGACATCATCCTCCAACACCTTTACCCTCAGCATCCCGGCCAAATGTCCATTCCCCAGCTTTGGCACCATTTTCACAGCTACCTCACCCAAACCCCACCAGACATCTCACTACACGCCACCAACGATGACCTGGTCGGTTTCCTCAACTCAGTTCCACAGCACAGACTTATCGATGCGGTTCACTCCCTCGTCCACCACTGGCAACAACAGCAATCCACACACACCCTGACGGTGGATGTCCAGGCCACCGGCAACCCTTTCCACCACTCACACATTGGCAGACACCATCGAAAACACCCTACCCAACGCACCATCCAGACTTCAGACATCACCACCATCGTGGCTTTTGCCCTCAACACATGCATTTTCCGGGCTTGCAACAATACTTACAAACAAATCCAAGGGGCCGGGATTGGATCCCAGCTCTCTCCAGCCCTATGCAATGTCGCCATCACCCTCATTGAGCATTCCTGGCACCAGATCCACAACAACCTACTTCAACACACAGACCTCCACTTCACTTACTATCGATATGTCGACAACCGCTTCATTGTCCACAACGAACATTTCCTCCAACACCCAGCCATTCAAACCCTCATCCACCACAACTTTTTTGGAGACCCAGTGGAACTCGAACCAGTGGAGGATTTTCATCTCCTCGGTTTCAACATCGACCTCCCACAACGCACCATCACCTACATGCAACCTTCCCAACCCTGGAAAATCAGGGATTCCACAACCGCCGGGAGCCAGCGCTTGGCTCTATCAGGCCTCCAATCACGACTCCACACCATTCGCAAATACACATTTCCACCCTCCAGCGCTGAAGCTGCTGCGGCTGAGCTCGTGAGGCTCTATGTCCAAAAAGGACACAACCACCACGCTTGCCACCGGTTTTTGAAAAAAGCGCCGGATGCGGCGACCTGTGTGTGTCCACCCCTGGACAAAGGGTTTTCCACCGCCACTCCTTC
>CAXAMN010025243.1:0-11552 GCA_963970005.1 Durusdinium trenchii
AAACAGACAACATATCATGCGAAATCTTTACCAAAAGCAGTGCATTCGCGGCTCAACCCATGTCCATTGTCAGATGCTTTTAGGTTCCAGCTCCTTTTTGCAAGATCCAGAATGAAGGGGTCGCTTCGGCGTCCCAAAGTCACACAAGAGGACTAAGGCTTGATATGCCTCGAGACCAAAACAAACTGCAGGAGCGATACAACCTGGAAAATTATGAATTTTTGATTCCCACTATCACGCCTGACTTGCAACCGTGCAGTGAGGGTTGCAATTAAGGTTTGAGGCGGCTTGAGGGTTCCAATTAAGGAATTTGGAGCTGGAGCTGGATTCTGTTCGCAAATTCCTTAGCTACAGTCTGCAAACCAGAAATTTGTGACGAAGTTTTGCTCCAAAATGTATATTCACAGCTAATTATGTGCGACTGAGTTGTTTTCGCAAATGCCTGAATTGCAGCCCTCAAACCTTATTAATTGCAACCCTGAGGGTTGTGAGTAAAAATTGAGAGCTGCGATTATGGTTTGAGAACTTTGTTGCCCAGGCTACCCAGGTCTGATTTGTTAATAATATTGTTCTTGTGTGTGCTGTTGCGCCGAAAGGAAAACACATTTTAAACAGCGAGAGAATGTTTTCTTGGATAGTGGACTAGTAAGATGTTGTTTTCTTTGAGCTATCCCCACCCAACCAGTTGGAACCAATTGGGTTGCAAAAACAGTTTGAAGAACATGTTTTCAATGCCTTTGTGAATAAATGTTTGCAGATAGTTGGTGGGGGTGCACAGTTTTTTGGTATTTAGAATTTGTGCTAGCCTTCCATTCTGGTAGAGCTGAGATTATTGGCTTGAACCTATCGTATACATTTGATTACGCCAGAACAAGGCATGTGTTGTGCTTACAGTCTTTTTCAAGCAGCGCCACAGCGACCATTCTGAGCTGATAGCTGGCTCTGGCAGATTGGCAACCATTATTTTGGGGTGAAAGTCATCAGGGCACCACATTTGCATCTCTATATAGTGCAGGTTTGCTCTTGCAAGACCCAAGACACCCCTAAGACCGTGCCCAGCTTGAAAGCCCCCGAGCCGGAGGCCAGCAAGTCGTGGTCATCACTGTCGCCCACGGGCACGCTGCCCACAGCGCGGTATGCTCACACTGCGGTGTGGGGCATTTCGTCTTCCGGCGAACATGGGTTCTACATCTTCGGGGGCAATGATGGTAGCCATGGCCTTGGGAGCTTCAGAGGGGCGATGCAAAAGCGTCGGGTGGGATCGGGAGGGAGAGCAAACCGTTCGCCGAGGCTACTATAGGAACGATTTAGACTTCTACAGTCAGGCAGGATGAGGGAAGAGGCTTTCAATTGAGTTGTTCAAAGACACATAGCACTCGGCCAGTGTTGCCTAGGTAAATACAAGTGTGAATTTCAGCTGTTGTAGCCAGGGTGTATTGCGTACAGTTGATGCACCGTCGCTGCTGTTTCGGCTGAACAGGGCCCTTGAGCTGATTCGCTGCTGCGAAAAGGAACTGTGCGAGATTCAAACTGGTAGCGGAGCAGGTTCTGAAGGGGCACCCTCAGGATCTGACTCACCCGGGGAGACTCGCTGGATCCGAACCCGTTGAACCCAATTGCGTGACCCTGCGCGCAATCCGTCGAACCGTTGTAATCCCAGTGCTTTGCGAAACTTGTTGAGTTGCGATGTCGCTGGCTGGCCTGCGGTACACATCCCATGGAGGAAGTATCTCAGGACCACAGGAGACGAAGAGCGGATCATATATCTACAGTGGCAATCCAAATGGCTTCTTCGAATGGGAATTTCGCACCAAGGTCCGCGTTGCTTTGCACAAGCAGAAACATGCGAAGAAGAAGTCAGAGAAGACCTATTCGAGTCCTGGAAGCCAATCAGCCACACCAGAACGTTCTCAGAGGAGGCCGACTCATGCGACCGAAGCTGGGGATGTACCAGAGGATGACGAGGCACGATTTGAAGCTTTTGGAACCCCGAAGTCCGAGAGCGTAGTAGGAGAGGAAGAACCAGCTCTGAGCACTGCCGGACTGGATGATGATGGAGCAGAGTATGCAACACTTGTTCACAAGGTGTTGGAAGGTCTGCGAGGTGATGCATACCTTACAGCTCAAGACATGGGATTGGAGAAGTTGTTGACTCCAACTGGCATCCATGAGTTGATTTCGCGTATTCGTGCACAAGTTTTTCCACTTCGACAACAAGAAGCACGAGAGTTGTTCAGAGTGGGTCAACTCCCACATGGTCCCTTGTCTCGCCAAACGACAGAAAGCATGACTAGCTACATTTCACGAAGACGTCGTTGGTGGAGGAAGCTTTTGGAGATGGATGATGGGGTAAGTCTTTCAGACCCCATGCGTGGTGAGCTACTTCTGGAAGGCTCTGGCTTGAGCAAGACAGAACAGCTCATGATCAAAACAGCTGCAGGCGACAACCAATCCTTTGACGTCTACGCCAAGTTCTTGCTTGAATTCCATGGACAGATTCACTTGCGCAGCTGGTCCGCTTTTGGTAATACTAGCCCTCGGAGGCAGAAAGGCGGAGGCAAGTTTTCAGGCAAGTCTTCCTACAAAGGAGGAAAAGGGCGCAGTTGGCAAAGATCTGCGTACATTGTTGAAGATGATTCTTGGGACTATGAAGATTCCTATGAGGCAGAAGCAGAGGACGACTATGAGCATGAAGCTTATGTCGCAGCAGAAGATGAAGAGCCAGAAGACGAAGAACATGAAGAATATGTCGAGGACCCTGAAGTTGCCACAGCGTTGATGGCAATGGGAGAATGTGATGATGAGGAGAACGATGTCTCAGAGGAACTGGGCAGCGCAGCCCAGCATCAGATGATGGCCTTTGTCGTGACTGACCAGTTGAAAGGCAAGAGCAAAGGCAAGGGTAAAGGTTCAGGGAAGAAAGGTGGAAAGAGCAAGGGGAAAGGCAAGTATGTGTTCAGGACACAGTTGAGCGTGCAAGACAGGATTGCACGTCTAGCAAAGTTGAAGTCAGTGTCCAAATGCTTGCGTTGCGGAGGAAAAGGACATTGGGCAGGAGACCCAGCTTGTAAGTTCCCCAAGCAGAACGACAAGTCCCCTGGAGGAACGTCGTCGACGAGTAAAGCCACAGCCTATTTTGCATTGAGTGATGATGAGTCTTCTGTTGAAGGTGAATACATGTGTGTTGATGTCAGTGGCCAAACTGTCGAAAATGGTACGTGCTACATGGCATACAAGATGTCCCCAAAGAAGAAGCTTGAGTTTGAACCGTCAGACCGTGCATCCATGTCGTCAGGAGTGACCAGCAGTCCACCGTCTAGCTTTTCGATGGTCGAGCCAAATGTCCGCCGGTCGCCACAGAAGTCCCCGCCGGTCACGCGTAGAAAGAAGGACATGGAGCAAGACTTGTTGCCTGAAGGTTCGCAGAATGTCTTCGTGTTTGGTCAGCATCAAGGTTTGACATATCATGAAGTGTTGTTCAAATACCCTGGATACTATCAATGGGGACAGGCATTTCGCACCCTTCGCGTTGTTTGGCAGATTTTCTGACCTGGGTGACCACGTACTACGAAGTCAGTCAAGACGGAGACGTAAGCCTGAGAGAGCATCCCTTAACAGATGTGCCAGTAGAGGCAATTCGACGTACTGGAGACAAGAGTGCCAAGGGAAAACCACCAAACCCCCCGCTAGAGGAGTCATGTCGTCGTTGCACCAGATTCACATTTCAAGGTTCAAATGCCTATGTTGAGAACAAGACATGCCTTGATTGCGGAAAGAATGAAAGGAAGAAGAAAGAAAGCAAACCTTCGGCCGATCCCGCAAAGTGCAAGCATGAGGTTACAGATCGTCGAGGCAGTTCGAAAACCACGTCTCGTTGGTACTGCAAGTTGTGTGGAACCACTGTCGACGAGATGCCCCGAGAAGAGGCGCGTAAGAGAGAGGCAATGGCAAAGAGTATGGTAGGCATGCGCACCAATGCATTCGACACGACAGCATCCATGATTGAGAATGAAATCAACGATGCATGTATGTCAGCTGAAGGAACTCTAGAGGTTTTGGAGATGTTTCGACAAGAGGTTGAGTGTGAGTTAGAATTTGGAGAACCTGTGAGGGTTGGCGTCTTGTTCGAGATCCTTGCAAATGCCGTGGAGGTCATCAGAGAGGCCGCACCGGAAACTTGCTACATGGGACTGTTGTCGGATCTCAATGAAGCCACAATTGAAAACACACTTCGTCTTGTTGACATCATGGAAGACCCTGGAGTCTGGGCTGTGTTGGATGAAGGATGTAATGCAACTGTGTGTGGTCAAGCATGGATCCGAAACGCCAAAGACAAGTATGCACGTCTTGGGTATGATGTAGCTGATTTGCAGTGTGACTCAAAAGCTTTTCGAGGACTCGCCGGAGACACCAAGACTTTGGGCAAGTGTCGGATTCCATTTGCTTTGACCTTTTGGGACCCCGAGACAAAACTTCCGGGAGTCATGGAAACGCATGTTGTTGATGGGAAGATTCCATTGCTTTTGTCACAGCATGCTCAAGCTGCATTGCATTTCACGAAATCTATGGGTGATGCCAAGTGCTATGTAGGAAATGCAGAACTCGAACTGTGCAGAGCTAGGAACTCAGGACTCCTATGTGTGAACCTCTCAGAAGGTCTCAAGAGCCTAAAGTCCAAGAGACTCCCAAAGCAACTTCGAGAACTAAAGAACACGGATTATGGCATGAGCTTCAACATTCGTCCATCAGATCAGTTGACTGCATTCATGGCTGACGAAGAGCGCCCGACAAGAGGCACTTTCACATTGGATGACCCTGCTTGTGTGCATGTCCTGACGTGTGGGAAGGAGTTCAATGGCCAGATTGCGAGCTTTGATCGCAGCAAGAGCTTGATTACATTGGGACCCATCTTGGCACAATTTGACCCCGGGAGGCGATTGTTGATCTTTGACTGCATGGGATTTGGAGATCCTCAACACGACCCGCAGTTGCGATCTCACGTCGGTACACATCCGGAAATCATTCGAGGGATGACTGGCAGCGAGAAGACGATGGACGCATTGCTATATGGACTTCATCACCTGAAGGCTTGCCATGAAAAGGGACAACAGCTGGCTGTCATAGCCTACTGCAGGCGGAACAGACACAGATCTGTATCCTTTGGTTGGTTGTTGGCAACGGCATTCAGCAAGCTATGCCCGAGAGCTCACTTGACCTTGACGCATTCCAACCAGGATCATTCCTGGAGCCAGATGAGCGGCACATGCAAGGGCAAATGTGCGATGTGCACGCATGAGTCGCATGATGCTTTGGAAGCAGCCTTGGGGTCAAGGGACTATGTCTTGAGGCAGTTCGGGTTGAAGGCGACTCCAACATACAGTCATGTTGGCTTGGTGGTATTCGATTCGGAAGTTGAAGCCCGAGAGAGCGATCGAAGATCCCAGGCACCAGTCGGTTCCAGAGTACTACCGCCGCCGCCATGTCCAAAAAAACCACCAGTCCTCCGACCAGCGGTGGTAAAGTCGGCGAGTGTTGCGAAGGCGCCAGTCCCCGTGCCAAAAGGGACACATACCATGTCCCATAGAGGACCAGGATCCGTGAGGGCAGCATCACCAGATCCACAACTCGCTGCAGCAACACCCAAGGCACCAGCACCTGAAGCACCAGCAGCCGAGGCATCAGCACCCGAAGAAGAGAGTCGGTACAATGAAGATGCTGAACTTCGTCGTCGTGACAAGGCCGAGACCTCAAGACAGGCAGAACCAAGGGGTGAATCAGTTGCTACAAGTCAGCCTGATGCCGCGACACAGGCCTTGCTACAGACTGCCGAGTTGTTGACACAGCAGGTGAAGCAAATGCAAGAACGTGAGTACGAGAGAAGACGATCACGTTCAAGAGACAGACGTCGACGAGAGCGATCAGACAGCCGGGACTATCATCGTGGAAGAAGACGTGGAAATAGCAGAGAATACCGGCGTGGAAGGAGCAGAAGCTTGTCGAGGAGAAGGTCACCTTCATTTGGTCGCATTCCGACACCACCAAAGCTGATCCCGAGAGAGCCGGAAGGGCCGCCACCCAGATGGCATTACTATGGATCAGGTCGTGGAACCAGTCGAGAATCTGAACAGTCAGCTTGGCAAGAACGTCGATTTGTGTCTTCATCGGAGCGCCCAGGAACAACGCATTTCCCAAGAGCCACAGGAGCATGGCCGTCGCATCTCGAATTCCCTACGGTTGAAGGCGATGGACCGTGGAATCGTCGAGTGAATCTCGAACACATGCCGCTTGAGTTGCTTGACAGAATCTGGGATTCAGTGCCAGATTTGGGAATGAAGGCATCGCGTTGTGCCCTTCGCTGGGTTGGACCTTTCTTCCCTGGGTCCACGTCACTTACCAGCAAGGAGATTGCCAAGTCGAATCACGAGCTCAACGTGAAGATCGTCATCCAACATGAAACCTATGATCGTGGCAAATACTCTTCGAAGCCCAGCAGAGCATACTACACCGACTACATGAAGGACGATGGCTGGCAGGTGTCGAGCTTTGAGCATGTTGAAGGCCAGTGGGAAATGGCATTGTTGAGAAGCAACTTGGACAATCAGCCACAAGAGATCGACTGGCATGTCAAAGGCAGGATCTTGATCTTTTCACCTCCATTTGCAAGACCTAAAGAACACGAAGATGTCGTAGAAGAAGAGCCCTCAGGAGGCGATGACGATGAAGAAGGAAATGGTGGTCAAGAACCGCCTGGCGATGATGGAGAAAATGGAGACGGGCCAAGCGGAGGACCTTCGAAACGTACGAAGACAGAGATCACAGAGATGGCAAAACCAGTGGAGACGGCAGAAGAGATTCCCAAGGAGGAGAAGATGGATGATGCACTTGATGCTGAACCTGTTGAACCGTTCCATGGTTGCACTGCTATCGATCCGTCGAACGCACCCAAAGAGGAATTGTCAGACGATGACGTAGTTACCATGAGTACACGAAGCACTCCGGATCGTCCGACCAGTTCGCGTGAGGTGCTCGACCGAGACAAGTTCATCATGAGCCGCTTCCAAGGAGAGATCGAGCTGAGCTCCGACAGCGATGGTCACGCATTCGTAGCTCTGGATCACCGGACTATGAACAAAGGAGAAAAACAAGTGTTTGTCGCCGGCCTGCAGACTTTGCAAGAGAACGACTCAGTCCTGCATGCACTAGTGTCGAATAACCCGTTGAGTGTACAACACATGGTCATTGTCAAGGATGACATGTTGATCAATGCACCCCAGAGTGCAAGGGTATTCGATGTAGGTGCAAGCTGGGTGAAGACCCGCAAGGAGGTCATCAAGCACATTTCGAATAAGATCCCTGGTTTGGTTGTACTGTTTTTGGAGAACACGGACCCCAGGAGGATTTGGAATGATATGCTCATGGAAGTCGACATGTATGGTTGCAACCTCCTTCTTTTCACACCACTTCTTGAGATATCTGTCGAACATTCCATTTGTCTCGGTGGTGACCTAGAGTTTGCTTTGGCAGGTCCACAAAGCCCCAAGATCTTGGAGGCGCTGGAAGGCTGGTGCGGAGAGAACATGATCCCAAAATGTTTTGAGGACGCAAAATCGGCAAGACTTCTAGAGATGTTGAGCACCATGTCAGAAGAAACTTATTTGGAGCATTTTGCACGGACATGTTTTGTCGCAGACGAACTTGAAGATATTTCTGAAATTGAGGACAGTGACATTGAGGGAGTTCTTCAGGAAACCAAACATGATGATGGAAAACCGTTGACGGCAAGAGAACAGGAAGAACTCATGCTAGATCAACTTGCATTGCCTGGAGCCGACATGACGGAACAGAAACGGAGACGTTTGTGGCGTGCTCTCCCCCAGAGGACTCGCATTGCAATTCGTCGCTTGCATCGGCAGTTCGGACATCCTGCACCGTCAACTTTGAAGAATATTTTAAAGGCAGGTAAGGCAAGCAAGGAGCTGATCGAAGCTGCACGTCTCGTCCGTTGTCAGTCTTGCGAAGACACTGCACCGCGTCCCCGCGATCATCCGGTAGGAAATAGTAATTTCCAGTATGAGTTCAATGCCATGCTTGGTCTTGATGTCACAGAAATGAAGGACTATGCAGGGAACAAGTACAGCACTCTCACGATGCTAGACATCTCGACAGGATTCCATTTGTCAGAGGTTGTCAAAGAAGGTGGAGGTATGCCAACGTCAGAAGCCTGTGCACAAGCCATTCTTCGCAGATGGATCAGTTGGGCAGGTTTTCCAAAGGCTGCGATCATGGATAGAGGTGTCCACAATCGAGGTGAGGTATCCAAGCTGTTCGCTTCGCACGGTGTTGAGATCTTCTACGCACCATTGGAAACCCCATCAGCCATTGGCAAGGTTGAAAGGCACCAAGGTATCTTGAAGGCAATCCTCAGGAAGACCATCCATGACATGGAAGCCGTTGGTCGCAATGCATTTGAAACATGTTTGCATGAATGCACTTCCGTGAAGAATCACATGCAAAGAGTCCAAGGCTATTCTCCAGCACAATGGGTCCTGGGTAGGAACCCAAGAGTTCCAGGATCTGTGACAGATATGGATGAGGCAGGAAACTTGGGCATCTTGGAGAACAAGCTTGACCCTGCAGCAAGCTATCATTTGTGCCATGCATCCCGTATGGCTGCACAAAAGGCATTTATTCATTTGGATACAAGCTCCCGTGTTGCAAGAGCACTGACCAGGAATGCCGCGGTCCAGAACAAGAAGTCATTTGTGGTTGGAGACCTTGTGGTCTACCGTCGAGACACCCAGCAAGGTGGAACCGTGTGGTCCACTGCTTCGCGTGTGATTGGCATCGATCCGCATAATGGCATCTGGTTGCTACATGAAGGTATTCCTATTTTGTGTGCCGCTGGAAAACTTAGATCAGCCAATGAGAGTGAATCTTTGGCCTACTCTATTTTGAACAACATCCCAGTATTCCCGGAGGCAGTGACATTGGGACAGCAGAAGTACATACGAATGATGGATGAAGAAGCAAGCCCTAAGAAGGGACAGAAGAGAGAAGCACAAGCAGAAGATAAGACGGGCAAGGCTGCCCGATCATCTGCAAGCGCGAGCAGAAGCGCAGTCGCAGTTCCGATGACCCCCGGAGGCATTGGTGGTGATGATGAGGTCATGCTTGCATTGGTTGACAATGAAGACCATTGGAGAATCTCTGAGAACCATGCAATTCGTGTTCACAACAAGAGGAGATTCCATGACTTCCATCCGCTGCATGACGGAGATGTTCCGGAAGGATTCGGAGGAAGACGCGTAACCAGAAAAGTCTATGAAGACGGAAGTCGAATGACCAGCGAGTCCATGCCGGGCATGGATGATGTTGATTCTCGCGCATGGACAGGTTTCACAATCTTTACACGGGTAAAACACCCGTTGATCGCCATGGCCGCTGCTGACGACGCTGAACTCGATGTAGCAGAGTTTCGAGCTTTCGTGGCTCAACGCTTTGGAGAAAACAGTGAGACGCAGGTTGGCAAGGTGGCAAAGACGCTGCAATACGACCGATGCACCCCTGAGATGCAAGCTCGCATCTTGGATGCACGCCGTGCAGAGTGGAGCAAATACAGGAGCTTCAATGCTGCAATGCCTATTCGAGGCAAGGAATTGGAAGAGTTACTTCAAGAAGGGCATGTTCCTATTCCTATGCAATGGGTAGATGTGGATAAGCAAGCTCATCTGACAGGTACGCCTGAGCATCGGCCAGAAAACAGATCTCGGTTGGTAGCTTGTGGAAATCACGAACAAGTGAGCCGTGATTCACAGGGTATTCGTTGCGATAGCCCCACTGCTGAGACTGAAGGACACATGTTGATTGCAAGCTTCGCATCAAGCCATCGTGTGACCCTATATGCGGCAGATGTTTCCTCAGCATATTTTCAAAGTCAGCCAATGACGAGGTTGCTGTTGCTCAAACAGCCACGTGGTGGAATTCCAAGCCCGGATGTTCCACCGGATGCAATGTTGGTTGCACGCCTACCGATCTATGGCACGATCGACGCTGGCAGAGGTTTTTATTTGAGGATGAATGGTGAGATCACCAGTGCCGGGTTGAAGTGCAGTCGCATTACACCTGCATTGTACTATTTGCACAATTCCAAGGGAAAGTTGATAGGCATGGTCGCGACACATGTCGACGACTTGTTGTATTGCTACCTTGACGAAGGCAAGAAGACAATTGAAGGTATCCTCAAAAGGTTCACGATTGGCAAAACAGAATCGGGAAAGTTCCGATACTGCGGACGTCAGTTCGTACAGCATGAGGACTACTCCGTAAGCATTTCTACAAGTGAAAACTGTAGAACAGTGAAGCCGATCGAAATCGACAAGCACCGGAAGCTGTCGGAAAAGGTGACAGAGAAGGAGTTGACAAGCCTCAGGAGCGTTGTTGGTAGTTTGGCTTGGGTTGCCCGTTATGGAAGACCAGACCTTTGTTACCGTGTGAATGAGATGCAGCGTGCATGTAGCGCAAAGGCAACAGTGCAAGACTTGAAGAATGCCAACAAGGTTGTTGAATTGGCACTTCAAGGAAGTGACTTGCAGATCACCTTCAAGAGTGATTGGATTGACTGGAGCGATCTAGCAGTTGTGACATTTAGCGACGCAAGTTTCGCAAACGAAGAAGGTTTTAAGAGTCAGCAAGGCCGCATTCACTACATAACGAATGCGAGCAGCCTCAAGGAAGGCAGTCACAGAATGCATCTGATCAGCTTTGGTTCAACTACCCTCAAAAGGGTGTGTCGTGCTACATTGCAAGCAGAAGCATATGCTCTGCAAACTGCAGTCGAACATGGAGATCGCCTACGATGCCTGATTTGCGAGTTGACCGGACGACTTGATGACTTCAAGAACTGGCATGAAGAAACCCAGAGACGAATGGCGCACGTGTACTACACAGATTGCAGGAGCTTATCGGACCATTTACTGGCAGAAGTTCCAAGAAAGGTACAAGACAAGAGGCTTGGCATAGAACTTGCCGCATTGAGGCAAGGGGTATGGACTGTGAGTGGTGAGAGAACATCAGAGATCTACAGTCCCTATGGTGACCACCTGAGGTGGATTGAGACATCGAAGCAATTGGCAGACCCGCTAACCAAGAGCATGAAGCCGGACTACCTTCTCAAGACACTGGAAAGTGGCCTTGTAAATGTCGAGAACAGTGGCGCATGCGAGAAGGGAGCCAAGAAGAAAGATGGAGAAGTCTCACCTGACTTGTTTTGAGAATTCGACATGGAATGGCATGGTTTACGGCCCCACGGGGAATAGAGTTGCTTGGCTGCCTTTGTACAACTTGAACTGTAAAGCCCGCAACACACCTGTAGATAAGACGGGTGTGAATTTCAGCTGTTGTAGCCAGGGTGTATTGCGTACAGTTGATGCACCGTCGCTGCTGTTTCGGCTGAACAGGGCCCTTGAGCTGATTCGCTGCTGCGAAAAGGAACTGTGCGAGATTCAAACAAGAATAGTGATTGCAACCAAGAATCAGTTGGGGGGCAACTTTGT
>CAXAMN010025244.1:0-11552 GCA_963970005.1 Durusdinium trenchii
TAGCGTTGATCTTTCTTTTGCTCACTTGTACAGTTGCTACCGAACTTGGTAGCGGGGCTTGCCATGCTCCCGGGCCGGTGCTCTACTCGTCTGACGTCCGTGCGCGTGACTACAGTCGGTTGAGGCGCCAAGGCCGGCGAGTGCTGCGACGGTTGGGTGGACCTCCCCCGTGGATCACACACCAATTGCTGGCACTCCACACCTTTTACGAATTCAATATCTCGAGCCCAATCACACAGTTTTTCTTGAAAGCGGACGGCCTGTTTTTTCATGGGAACGGTGGCAGTGCTCCAGCGTCGAACAACTTCGAGAGCGAGTCGAGCACACACTGTTTCTGGAATTGCGATTTTGTGACAACAGAAGTGGCCCCTCCTTTCATTGAGTCTACGGTGACTAGCAGAAACCAATTTTCGGCTTCCGGTCGAGTTCCGACGGTGGATAGGCAGTTCGGTTCAGTTGGTTGCTATCTTGCACAGCCTCTGAGCTTTAGCCCTGCTTCCACCGGACGTGCATGGTGCGATGTCGCCAGTTTTGATGAACTCGTCGGCGGAAAGCCCAACAGCTGCAACTCAGTTGAACAATACATTGGGCAGTGCATTAGTGTCGAGCACATTGATTGTTGCGAGACTGTGTATGGCCAGCTGCATTGTGGGACTTGCATTGCCAGTTGTGAAACTGACCGTGGCCAAGTGCATTGCTTTTCACTTGAGTTGTACGAATTTGTTGATGAACCCGATGAACCCGCTTGGAATGACATGATGATCGAAGAGTATGAAGCGGAGTATTTTCCAGAGTCGCTCACAGATCCTTTTGGAAGTGCTGCATCACTCGCAAGCGCTGTCAGAATGGGGGCTGTACCTCGTGCAACAGCAAGGGGGGCTGGACCTCAGTGCCTTGACATGTTTGACGATGAGCTGTGCTGGAACGAGCAAAAGGTGAACGAGTATGACGAGCAGTTCATTCCGAACGGTGGGGTAGGTGCGCAGGCCAAAGGGCCTGAATCGGTGAACTCGGGGGAACACACTCCGGGCACTCAGACCGGCGAGGGTTTAGATCTTGTGCCCGGGTCCCAGAGCAGTCTCCCTAGATCTAGCACCTATCCGAAAGGACGAGTTGAACCGAGTTTTGGTGAACCCCAGGTCGAACCATGTCACATTACCCCCAAAGTGAGCGGTACCAGGGGAACATGTGAGGCACATGAGCATGATCAATCCCAACCTATACACATGAACACACATGTGCGAACCACCGATTCGTTCTTGACTCTCAGCGACAGGAAGGCCCAGATTCCTGTTCAGGCAGTCTTGCAAACTTTGACGTGTCTCGCCTTAGGAAGTGTGACCTTGTTGGGACTTGTTTGCATGGCTGATGTAGCATTTGCCGACTCAACCAAGAGCATTCATGATTCGTTGGGAAATGCCACGCACTCTGCCCCCGGCGAACTTCAGCCGAAGTCCGTCTTGAGCAGATTGCATTCGCTCGCATCAACCCATCCGATGATGCAACTGTGCATGTTTGCCTTCCTGGTCACGACCTCCGTATGCTTCATGTACCCAGGCGCTGGCAATGCACTTCGAACCCCACCTGCGTGGGGACCTGAGATGGAATCCACGTACTCGTTCCGGCAGTGGTCACGTGACATCCTTCTTTGGTCAATTGCATCGGACTTGGAACCAGCCAGAAAGGCAGCAGCCGTGATGCTGACACTTCGCGGTGCTGCTCGTGAGCTGAGTAGGCAAATTCCCCCCCCCAAGCAGTAGTTGCAGGTGGGCTAATAAACGGTGCCCAAGTAGATCCATTAACCTACCTGATGCATGCGCTGCAGGAACGGTTTGGCAATCTTGGGGAGGAGGTTCGCGTTCAAGCCATCACAGAACTCATGAGCTTCAATAGAAAAGGAAACGAACCAGTTGACTCACTCCTCGTTCGATTCGACAGCATTCGAGCCAGAGCCGCTGAGCAGGGGGGAGCCGTGGTCGGGGTGCAGGGTGTTGCGTGGATTTTGTTGCGGGCAATTGGCATCAGTGACCAGCAACTCATTCAACTTCTTGCACCACTCAATGGATTGCTTCCTGCAAACGAAGCCGAATTGACCCAATTGAAAACCAGTTTACGCCGTATGGGACACATCCTGGAGAGAACCCCGGGAAACTTGAGGGAAGGTCTTCGAATATCCGGTCCGAACCCCTCACATGCTTTCATGACCCAGGAAGAGTCGTGGCGTGAACATCCATCTAATGACCAATGGAACCAGTATGAGCATTCGACATCGCATGAATGGTCGGGGCAGGCAGCGTTCAACGCCTCCTCATCGTCCTATCCGTCGAATGTCGACACGTATGCCACGTTCGAGGACGATGACATTGACACCGACTCGAACACCAGCTCAGGTGAGTGCAGCTCTGTGGACGCGGAAGGTCAAGACCCCAATCGTGTTGCACAATCCCTGTTTTGGGCATACAAACAAGCCAAACATAAATCGAGGAAATTTATGGGTAAATCCACCCGGGCAGTCCGAAGGTATGCAAAACGCTTCCACAAGTTTCGGGGAAAAGGAAAAGGAAAAAAGGGTCATTCCACTTTCACTGTTGGTAAAGGTAAGGGCAAGAAAGGAAAACATCCTGTCACTGCCATGCTGGCAGAGATGGATGATGCGGAGGTGCAGATGGCACTGCCTGCATTCCGAGGCCAGCGGACCCCAGGAAAGGGCAAGGGGCGTCGATCAAACCCCAAGGGCCCTGATGGACAGCTCATGCGCTGCTTTGAATGCGGGAGCACGGAACACTTAGCCGGCTCTTGCCCGAGGCGTGCGCACTCGGGATCAAATCCGGCTACCACGTTCTTTGCTCGACCATCCCACACAGACATGACATTCGCAGGTCCCCTGGCAGGTCTCATTGATGATTCGGATTTGCAGCCCATCTATCATGTGTCCACTGCATCCCAAGTGACTTTCGCCACACATGCTGAAGATACGGAGTCGGGTTCGCAGACATATCATGCATACATGTTTTCGTCCGATGAGACTGACCCGTTGCAACAGCATGACCCGTGGGGAAGTCAGACATCTCAGTCTTGGTCGGTGCCGACATCCGCGCCGCAAAGCTATGGACCAGCCGGCCGAGCTCCGCCTCAGTCCTCATGGTTTCCTTTCGGTATGTTTGGACGGCAACAGCCTTCGAATCCAGCAAGCCGATCGTGGGAACCCGAGCATGTCCCTCCAGAGAATAGACCATCCCCGTCGCATAATGCTTCCGAACATGAGCCGATTGCGCCTGGGTCACCTGCTGTCCCATCCCATGAGCCGGTCGGACATAGCATGAATTGGGCATCAATAGCACAGATGCCTTCGGAGTTGAGAAACCTTCTGCCATTTCCGGTATTGGCACCGCCAACAGTTCCGGCATTTGCAGAAAGACCTGAGTTTGGTTTTCTTGAGTATAGGGCACAACCACAAATGCCGTCTCCTCCAACATTCCGTGAACCTCAGTTGTCGCAACTGGAAGGACCAGCGCAAATGCAGATTGAAGATTTTCATTTTGTTCAGCAGCATGTAGCATACCAGAGGCAGCACTATCGTGACATGCCCGGAAATCGACCCGCTCTGCAGGTACGATCTCAATTGGATCACCAGCGCCGACCTCAGATGGCCGAATTCCACCAGACTCAGCGCGACATTGATCGCCTTCGTCGACATCGCAAGGACCGTATTCGTAACGTGAACACAGCTGAGGCTGAATATGATGGTGCTGCAGACACGTGTCCTTTGTGTTGTGAAAAGATGGAAGCAAATGAATCGGTGCTGCGCCTGGTTTGTAAACACCTGTATCATGTGGAATGCTGGACATCATATTTGTGTCATGGCGAGCAATTGACTTGTCCCGTCTGCCGAGGCAGTTGTCATGTCATTGCACGGTTCCGTGTGCCTGCTGACACGGACGGCCCGCAGAGGCCACAGGAAGCGTCAAGGCCGGTCACGCCTGACCAGACCGGAAGACGCGATCGTGAGTTGCCGGACACATTCAACATCTTCACGCCGCCTGGTCGTGCGCCTAGAATCAATAGCGAATCGCCAGAAGTAGGCACACCGTTTTTACAACAAGAGCAGGCATCCAATGCATACCCATGGTGGCCGACTGAAAGCGCCGCATTGACCACAGCATACCATTCGATATCGATACCCGATCGCGCCGGCGTCATCATTGACCCAGGAGCATACACGAACTTGATCGGTGAGAACACAGCCCGAATGTTCGCACAAAAGGCTATTGAAAATGGATTCAAGCCTCGTCAGTGGAAGATGAAGCCGATGTATGTCCAGGGAGTCGGTGAAGGCCAGCAGAAGTGCGAATGGACGGTGTCCATCCCAATTGCGTGTAATCTGTCGGTAGGCGGAACTAAAGTGTGTCTCAATTACTTTGAGGCATCTGTCGTGGGGGGAAGCGGTGCCCGATTGCCCGCGCTTTTGGGCCTCAAATCCCTCACGTCGCTGTCAGCCACGCTTTGCATGCATGCGAATCAAGAAGCTTTGTATGTGCCGTTGCCTGGAGGGTCTATCGAAGATTTGCAACAATGCCGGAAGTGTCCATTGTCCAAAGCACCGTCCGGTCACTTGATCATGACGATTGACCATTGGAAAGAACTCCAGGAAGGCACCAAGGCAGGGGTTCAGCCGAAGCCCATGGTGTTGCATGTTGATCCATATCAGCCATCGCAACCGAGTGCCCCATCATCATCGATGTAGACGCCAACACCAACGATAGTCCGAATCTCGATAATACAGCAAGCCCTGTATCAACCCAGCCGATTAGCCAGCATCCTGGCAATCCCGCACATAACCCGCCTGATTTAGACTCTTCAGTAAATTTTCCCGTTCAAGCGAACGTTTCTCTTGAAAGATCCACACATGCTCAGGCGGCCCAAACACCTCAGCAAAAAGATTCGAAGCCGCAGGCCGTGGTGTTTGAAGAGTCTCCTGTGTTGACCAGTGCATTGCAGGATAGAGGCTGGAAGGCAGTTCGATACTCTCCACAACAGATTAATGTAGGTAACACATCACAAGTCGCACATGACATTAAACAAGGCAAGTATGATTTACTTTGGATAGACCTGCCACAGATCGGTCGACATGTTCCAAAGGAACGAATGCATGCGGCGCTCTCACAGACTTGCCGATGGTTGCAGTTGGCAAGTGAGGTGGACATGATGGCCTGTGCATTCGGAGCTTTTGGAGCAGCATGGAACCATGAAAATTTCCAGGTACTGACTCAGAAGCATAACTTCCATAAGTCATACCATAGGGCTTGCCATTTCGGCCTGAAACTGGATCAAAGCCAAAAAGAACCAAGCAAGATCTGCTTTGTCCTGTTGAGCACGCCTAAGATCGAATCCCATTTGTGCAAGTGCAGTGTTACCCAGAGCGAACACAAGCTAGATTGGAAAGGAACTCAGACCTCAATCGCTCGCCAACCACGAGCCAAGTTGCAGCAGCAGATTGCATTGGCCGTGCTGTCGAGACTGATGACTGAAGGAACTGAGGTGCCCCAAACGTCCTTTTGGGAGGGCTCGAAAGATGCCTTTGGGGCACGCTGCATCCATCAGCGAGCGGGAAGTTCCCGCCACATGCAAATTCACAGGGTGCACCATATCACACCCGACTGCAATAATCCTAATGACCGCCATCAGCATGAACCTAGCTCATCCGACGCTGACAATAGCAAAGATGCATATGTAGCTTGCAAAAGCTGCCAATTGCTCATGCCAGTCACATCAGGTTTCTGCCACTTCTGTGAGGAGCCGAGTGACTCAAATAATGCGAGTCGTAGCGCAGTAGATCCACTCATCCAGAGCGCAACAGATTCTCCCATTCCTTGCTTCCCAACTGAAGAGCGAATCCGCCAGAAGGAAAGACTTAAGCAGATGAAAGCTGCAGGAGTGAAGCCGAAGACTCGACAGGTTCATGTGGAAGACCACCACGATGACTGTGGGTCGGATCACAGTGCTCTTGCGCCTTTCATGAATCTCGAAGCAGATGAGTTGCCCGGGCAACAACAGGAGACAGCATTGTATCATGCCATAGACGTGATGCAAGACTTCGATTGCATGGAGCTCAGCGCGCACTGTTACCATGCTACCGACATCCAGACTGCATTGAACGTACTTGCGCCACTAGCTTCAAAGATAGACATAGTCGAAATTTGTGGCGGTTCCGCTCGAACATCCCGGATAGGAATCCGCAAACATCTCAAGGTTGGGCATAATTTTGATTTGGTGACCAATGTAGACCTGAACGACCCAAGAGATCAACAGATGGTGATGCAATATTTTTCGATCATAAGCCACTGGTAGCAGTGATGTCGCCCAGGTGTTCCCCATTCGGTGCGCATTCCAACTTGAACTATCAGATAGATCCAGCAGGTTGGGAAAGGACGTATCAGGAATCAGCTCCTCATGGCCGGTTTTGTGGGGAACTGGCGTTGCACCAGGACCGGAATCAACGCTATTTCCTCCTTGAGCAGCCACAAGGTAGCTGGCTGTATGAGGAACACCCGTGGAACATCGTGTGCTACTTAGCATCAACTCTGTGCGTGACCATCCACCAGTGCATGCTGGGCCAAGTGGGCCCCAATAATTTGCCTGCCAAGAAGCCGACGGACATCATGGCTAATCACCCCAAATTGCTCGAACCTTTCAAGAATGTCCAGTGTGATCGAAGCCACCAACACGACACATTGGACGGTGGGACTGCCAAAGCTTGTGAACAGTGGCCATGGGCCCTAGCAAAAAAGGTTTGCTATGGCATCATCCTGCTCAAAGTGCATTTGGAGACTTCGATAGATCATGATCAATTTGCTTATCCGACCCGCGGAACAGACACTTCTTCAGGTAGAGATCCAGTGCTTGATGAATCATGGAGGAGATGTCCTGGCTGCCGTGGCCGACAAAGCAAGACCGATCCAAGACACAATAGAGTCCGAGGGGAGTGTTTGTGGCCAGATGTCGAGCCGATTGTTTGGGGATGCATAGGATGTAGGCAGCATAAGCCGTATGGTCACCCAGCTCACACTCATGACGAAGATTGCAAACATGCCGTTATCATTCATCGCACAGGCGTCCCTCGCACTGGGCGTCATCCAAGACCCCCCAGCCAACCGGCGTCAGCGTCGGTATCCACGGACCTGCAACCACAGCTGGCCGACGGTACCGACCTTGGAGAAGTAGACGAAACTCAAGCCAGCGGAAGCAGGGTCACACCTGACGGCCTTGTAGCGCAGAAGCCACCGCCAGAGATCATCAGGCTCTGCAAATATAGGTCGTGGACACATGCAGTAAACGGTAATCCGACGGTTGTACATAATGAATCAAGTACTTTTGCCGTGCCAAGAGCCGAACACAACGATCACAAGTTTCGTACCACTTGGGCACGGGTTAATCAACGATGGTATCAATTGGAATTAGCAATAAGCTGGACAGAATTAGATAACCCCAAAGGCATCCTTCCTGGAATTGCTAATCCACTGATAACCATTTTCCATCCCAGCAAAGATATAGACCTGACACCATTTTTAACGACCACCACTGATATAATTCCATACCGCCCTGGCGAACAAACCAGAGAATTTCAACCACGTACATCAGCTGTCCGGAATCGCCGAACCTTTCAGGATGAAGATGCTGGCACGGAACATCCAGGAGATTGGTCTCGGTTCAATGTTGGACGGTCCTTAAAGGCTTTGAGCACTAGTACTCCGAACACCCAGATTCGTGAACTAAGGAAACTTCATTTACGATGGTGGCACGGCAGCAAAGAGGCCATGAAGCGTGTGCTATCAGCTGCCGGCTTGCCTAAGGAAGTGCTTGACAAAATTCCTCAAGTAGTTGACACTTGTAGGGAATGCCGAAAATGGGCTAAGCCCGCCAACGAGACCATCCCAACATTACGCATGACGACAGCATTCAACGAACATGTTGAAGCCGATCTAATGTTCTATCGTGAACACGTGATTTTTCATTTGATTTGTTGCGGAACCCGTTGGCAGGCAGCAACAGTCATCCATAGCAAGCACGAACAAGAACTGTTGACTGCACTAAATCGCATTTGGTTGTCCATCCATGGACCTATGCAGCAACTAATCACAGATGGAGAATCCGGTCTCACGAGTGATAGAGTGCAAGCTCAATTAAAGAGGCAAGGTGTACTGGTGAAGATACGAGCCCCAGGGCAACACGCTCGATTCATTGAACGAAGGGGAGCTATCCTCCGAGTCACGCTGCACTGCTTGGACAGCCAGTTGATCCGAGAAGGAATCAACTCAAGCATAGAGAACTTGCTTTCAGAGGCCGTTTTCGCAGGGAACTCGTTAGTGCATGTAGGAGGTGTTTCCCCATATCAATGCATCTATGGCCGCACCCCCGCAATGTTGCCACCATTGCCGGAGGAAACAGACGTGTCCGGATCCGAACTAGATGAAGTGTCTGATCGAGCTCGGCATAAAATTCGGACAACAGCTCTCGAGGCTATGATCCAAGCAACCAGTCTTGCCCGAACATCACGTGCGTTGCGATCTCGGTCCATTGCCGCCACAGAAACAGTGTATCGCAAGGGTGATCTCGTGGATTACCACCGACCCTCCACTAAGGACGTGTCCGGGTGGCGAGGACCTGTAGAAGTTGTGGCCTACAAACCTGAAGATGGAACTGTCATTGTTCGCCTCAACGGTCAACCCAGACCTTGCCGTTTGCAAGATGTCCGGCACACATTGTTTGCACATGTCTCATTCACAGTGTTCGTGAACATGCCCACTAAGGAAGCTTTGTCCGTGGTGAAACGCTTCACTCAAGAAATTCAGCCTCGCAAGTACGTGACCCTAGGTCTGATTTCTCAGGAGAGTGGTGAAGCCGTTGTTTCGCACGCAACAAAGACACATGGACAACTGCTGGAAGCTTTGAACTATATGATCGAGCACATCTGGTGTTTTGACGAATGCCATATGGTCCGCATTGGTAAAGGCTGTAAATCATTGCCCAGTGTGATTAATGCAACGCATTCGACATTGCTGTACTGGAACAGCAATCAATTCACCGAGCCACAGGTCTTTGTGGCAGAGGACACAAAGTTGAATCTCACAGAAATCGTGGGAGACGATTGGCAGAGCACAGCGTTCATCCAACTGTTGCACAACAGCGATAACCCTTCAGGACTGTGTGATAGCCTTGACGCAACAGCGGCCTCACATGGTGAAGAGAGTCATGGGCAGCAGATAATCCAAGAGGCCGTGAGCGATCGTTTGTCCACCATTCAGGAACAATCAAATGAGGATCAGAACTCCGACAATCCAGAAGAGTTGTTTCATGCTTTTGTATCCAAACATTTCGAACCACCTGCCGATGCTGAAGAGAAGTCAGCGCTCAGAGATCTTTGGACACTGTATCAGGACACAGTGGAACAGCAAGCCGAACAACCACTGTCGGAAGAAATCCCCATGATCTACGTTAGTCCTGAAAATCCATATTACGAACATTCTTGCATCAATCAGCCAAGTAGTCCGCCCGAGTTAGACCCAGATGAGCCCTATCTCACCGAACTATTAGTCCTCCCAAATTTAAGTAACTGTTTCGGGAATTCTAATCACCTTGCAACAGACGAAATGTATGCCATCAGAATCTACAACACCACAAGCAAGGTGGAAATCATCAAGAGGGCCTCCGACATACTTTCCAAAGAAGAAATGATTCAGCATA
This sequence comes from Durusdinium trenchii, assembly GCA_963970005.1. Classification (NCBI taxonomy): domain Eukaryota; class Dinophyceae; order Suessiales; family Symbiodiniaceae; genus Durusdinium; species Durusdinium trenchii. The sequence goes on from CAXAMN010025244.1 coordinate 9,742, forward strand.
AGTCAAAGGTCGAAGCCGCAATCCTCGAAGAACTAAAGATTTGGAATAGTTACGGTTGTTTCAAAATGGTTTCTCGCAAGGACGCAGAAAACATCATCGACTCTAGATTTGTTGCAAAGTGGAAAGTAAAAGATCCCAACAAACCATATGAGAGTAGAATCATCAGAATGCGTATGGCCCTAAGAGGTTTCAAGGAGTGGTGTGCAGACGCTCTGGACACGTACGCTGGAACAGGTTCGAAGATTTCACAAAGACTTCTTTTATCCGAAGCCGCATGTCATCCAGAATGGTCCTTCTTGTCGCTGGACATAAATAAAGCTTTCTTGCAAGGTGTCACTTATGAGGAACTTGCGCAAGCCACAGGGCAAGAAGAGCGTGTGGTGCATCTCACGCTCCCCAATGGGTCTGCGCAAATTCTTCGACTCATACCTGGGTACGAAAAGTATGACGAAAGATACCATGTATTGAAATGCCTTAAGCCTGGCACAGGATGTAAAGATGCACCTAGAGCTTTTAGCATGAAGCTGTCCAAGGTCACTCGCAGCAAAGAAGTAGGTTTAAGACCACTTGCCGCCGATCCAGAATGCGAAGTCAAACATGTCAATGGTCGACTGGTACTCATCCTTGTGAAACATGTGGACGATCTCAAAATTGCCGGAGAAGAGAAAGAAGTCCAATTGTTGTTGCAAGCGCTTGAAACGACTTTTGGCAAAAGTGACAGAAATAACAATAACTTCACATGCGTTGGTATTCGGCATACTCGCGGAGATGACGGCGCAATCACCCTTGATCAAAATGAATACATCAGTGCCCTCAAACCAATCCAACACTCAGACATCACTGGAAAGCCAATGGAAGAGTTGTGCACTGAAGGGGTCATGAGACTGTATTGGTCACTATTAGGAGCTGTTGCGTACACTCTGTTGACACAACATTGGGTAGCAATATATGTTATCGCCCTACAGCGCCAAACGCATAAGCCCCACTACCAACATGTCCGAAAATTGAACTCACTGCTCAAAATTATTCAGAAACAGAAAGCAGTGATTGTATACCCATCCATGAAATGTGCCCGTAAAATCGTCGCCTTTTCAGACGCTTCCTTCTGCAAGGAATCCGAAACCAAAGGATATGGCGTTCGTGGCACAGTGTTCCTCAGATGTGGTACACGAAACGGTCAAGAGCACTGCCATCTCATTGACGCTACCAGCCAGAGCTTAAAATTAGTCACCAGAAGTACATTCAGCTCAGAAACATTAGCAGCAGTGGGCACGGCAGACACTCTAATCCCATTGGTAATCTCAATGATTGAAATAACGCACGGTCCCTTTACCCCAGAAGAGCTTCGTGCATTTAGAGAGGGTTGTGACACAGAATTTAAGGTAGCCCTTGTCATCGATGCTATGAACCTTTTTCAAGCATGGACCGGCGCATCATTAAAATTACCATCTGAAAAATCACTGTTTCCGCACCTTTCCTGGCTTCGAGACGTTGTTAAGTGTGTACCAACACATTGTGTTTGGTGCGATACTCGCGATATGCTTGCAGATGGAATGACAAAAGGAAGTGTTTCACGAAGTGAACTTCTAGCCGCCATGAAAGGCGTTTTCCGTTTCGAGCATCCGATTCGTGAACACCAGTTCCGAGGCTGTGAGTTCGAGGCCAGCGTGCACTTACACACACAAACATCCACATCGGACTAACCACAGGGGAACAACCATATCAACACCCGACTGCTTTGGTACCTAGGACCGTAGACGCCCTTTTTGCATGCCCATAGCTTCTTCTCGAGATGACATTATCATGCCCTG
>CAXAMN010025245.1:0-11552 GCA_963970005.1 Durusdinium trenchii
AACGCCGAACCGCGTGTCGAACGGGATGTGGCGTGCTTTCTTTTCACGCGCCTCCAACCTAATAGCGATGCCCTTGGTTCCTAGTAAGGCCAGGAGCCCCGTTCGTAGCGTCCAAACGCTCCTAATCGAGTAATTCGGAGGCCGTTCTTAGCGAGTCGGAATTTTGCACTGAGTCTTCTCTCCGAGTGACACGGAAGACGCGAGGGATGGGCGTCTTCTTGTGCCCTTTTTGTCGCTTCGAATCCAACTTTGACTTTTGTTTTTCGAAAAAAGAGAAGATGTGAGAAGATGTGAGCATTGAAAACTCTAAAACTTCACAGATGAGATGTCGTTCTTTTCTCTCACATTCGATGTCCTTTCCTCGAGCGAAGCGGATGAGCCGCGGCTCGAGACGGCCCTTCTTGCGGATGTGATGGACCAAAAAGCGCGACCACGGAGCGACTGCCGTTTTCTTCAGAAACAGCGACACGGTGTCACTTGAGAAGAGCGTCGAAAATCGACTCTTGTCTACTTACTCTTCTAGTCTTTAGATGTCTTTAGTCTAAGAAGACTTTGAGTAAATCCAAATCAGTCCAGATCCAGTTGGCACACACTGTCGACTGTCGTGACTGTCGTGACTGTCGTGTGTCGTCCGTTGAACACACTGAGACTGAGATCGACGCAATTCTTGTGGAACGCCAACTGGGGTACGCACAACATGCGAACGGGTCGGAAGTTTGAAACTGTTTCTGAAATTAGATCCAAAACTCAGCGCATGTTCGATGCGCATTTATCTAATTCCCATTCGAACATAAATTTCCAGTTCGGGTTTTCACATCACTTGTGAAATCGAAGTCACAAGATCCTTGACATCATTGACATCATGATCCTTGTGTCATGAAGTCACTTGAACCTCACCTGAAGCTTTTGGCGACAGTTTTCAATGTGTCGTCGAAGTCAAAAAGCATGTATCGAACATGTTTGTCACATTTGCCCCCAGTCCGTTTCGTGAAGATTTCTTTAGCATGGAGAGCATCCTTGTTTCACTGCTCGATGAGGGTTGAATCAAAAAGGGTTTCAGAATGGAGGCAAGGGCTTTGCGCTTAGAGAAAAGAAAGATAAAGAAAGGGTCTTTTCAAAGTCTAGTACGTGGCTGGCCGCTTCTAGGTCTCAACTCCGTCCTTGTACGCCTGGCCGTCCTTTTGACTTCACACCTCGAGTCGACGAGAGCCGCTGTCCGCTGGAAACCGAAGCTGTCGAGCTCATTGGAACATCCGGTCGAGCCATTCCTTGTCGATGTCTTCTTCTCCTTTCTTCGGATCTTCCTCGAGCCTAAACCAAAGCCGAGACCGTGTTTCGTGACTTCCTCGAAGTTCGTGAAGAAAAAGGTGACAGCAAAGTAGAGGACAGAAAGGGTCGGAAGGAGTTCCAAGAGAGAAAAAGATGTTTGTCAAAGTCAAAACCGTGTTTGACACATGCTGATCATATCGTGTTATTATGGATCGTGTTTGTCACATCTCACATCGACACGATGAGACTGAGGTCCTTCGTTTTTGAACGAAGTAGAGCGATCGTCGTCGAGCTCTTCTCTTTCTTGAAGCTAGGAGCGGGCATCACTACTAGCAACGCTATTAGGGGCTCCTCTTAGCAAGAACGCTACTAGGAGCGGGCATCGCTACTAGGAACAAGTGCCTTAACAATGTTTGCTAGGCAGCGAAGTGCCTCGCTACTAGGAAAGGGCATCGCTGCGCAGGGAGAGTTCCGAAGCTCGACCGACTCTCAGATCTGCCGGAGCGCACTGCGCGCCCTCGGTGACGGGTTCGTCAAGTAAGCACAAGGCTCAAGGCACAAGGATGCAACATGACAAGCATAAATGCAGAATGCAAATGCAAACAAACAACTGGACAAGCTGCTTGCCAAGTGTAGTTTTCAACGTGTGCTAGGCAAGTTCGGCGCATTCCACACTCTGTCTTGCTTATCGAGCTTTGGAAGGTGAAACTTTTTCTCTAAACACTTCTTGAGATCGCGGCTGAAAGAGGCAAACTGAAGGTCCCAGCAAACGAATTGAACGAAATGTGACTCAATGACGAGAAAAAGACAAGTCGAAGGCTTCGAACGACTCGCAGCCGTTTCGCGACGAGTCATACCACGTCGCAGGTGACACCGGTCGTTCCGGTGGTGACACCATCCGACACCCAACTGGCGGTGCTATGTGTGCACGCGCTCGCGCCCTCCACCTCGAAAAGCTCCGTGAGCTCGCGATGTGAAACGAGAAGTTTTCGTGAGAAGGACGAAGTCTGACGAAGTCGAGGAAAAACACGCATTTAAGTGCCGAAGAAAGGTCGTGTTTGCTTGTCTTCATGTCTTTGCTTTTGTGCAAGTTCAGTCTACACTTTCTACGCTATCGGATCACAGTGAGTAGATGTCCACAGGCTGTGCCTTTTCCAACTTACGCTATCGAGACCAAGAGAGATCAGATGAGACAATCGACATGAGATCTTCAATTTTGTGTGACTCGAGTCCAAAGTTGAAAAGCAAATCACATAGGTTGTTTCATGTTGTGTTCGAAAAAGGTTTCAACGAAGCCGTGATGCGTGAGCCTTCTGACGCTCGCCAGATACCTCCATGTGGAGTTGATCAAGCCTTGATTCGAGAGTCGAGCGAAGTAGCGAAGCGAAGCGGAGCTGTTTGAGTCGAGCTCCGTTGAGCCGAGAGAACTCGAGCTCGCTTGACTTGCGCAATGCGGAGGAAGATGTCTCGCGATTCATGCGCAATCTTCGAATCACCCTCCATGGAGACCCATGTCTTTCACGACAACATCTCACCTTTCTTTGAAGAATGAGGTGATCAGCGGGTGACGAGTCAATGAGTGACGGAATCAGAGAAAAAAGGAGAGGAAGACGCGAAACTCTCAGATCCTTGAGGCCGCCTTTGACGCCCTTGACGTCACTTTGGGCTTCGCCCTAAACACGACGCGCTTCTGTCACTCTCACTCTTCAGGAGGTGTCCATGTTACACACGATGTCCATGTGTCCTCGGATGTCACAACGGATGAAGCAATTTTAGATGGACGCGGCGATTGCGACCTCATTCTGTGCAAGTTTGTGTGTCCTTGAGAGAGGAAGCAAAGGGCTGCACTTGCAGTGTGGTTGCAAAGTTGGAAAGGGACTAAAGTTAAAGTTTGACTAAAGCATACTAAAGGGACCTTGAAGAGTTTCACGTCAGAAAACGTGTTGTGTACATGCTCGAGAATTGGAGTGGAGTGCCTAAGAAAGCAGTAAGCGGAAGAAACGGAAGCGATGGACACGATAAGTGGAACTTCCGGAACTTCACTGAAGAAATGGCGGAGGCATTCGATGCGATGTGATCGACACGGACGCATAGCGGACCGGTACCGGTTCGACGTATAGCTGTGATCTTCATTCGACCAAGTCGTCGGCCATCTGACGGTGGCACCACGAGGCGTTCGAGGCATCGCGAGGCATCGCTAGCTGGCGCTGGCGGGGTTCCGATTGCATGAGGTGCATGAAGTGCTGCATGAAGTTTGTAAAACATATCAAAAGCGTGTTTGAACAAAAGGAAAACGACAATGCACTTCACCGTCACTTGAGCCGACACCAATTTCAATCGTTTCAGGCCCGTTCGTGGGCCGTTTCTCCGGGGCGCAAGAACAATCAATCTCTCGACGTTTTAGCATCGGCCGTTTGCGCAGCAAACAAGGTTCGCTAGGAACAAGTGCATCGCTAGTAACAAGTGCCTTACTAGTAACAAGAAGCTAGTAGAAACAAGAAGCTACTAGGATGAAGAAGAAGATTGCGCATTGTGCCGCCGCGTAGCAAATCTCAAGTGCGAATTGCTTGTCGTTCTCGAGATGAACTTGCCAGTCCCGCTTTCCGACACTCTTTGCGCTCTTTGCGCCCAACACACATTGCGCACGTCATGAAAGCGAAAACTGACAGCAAAAGGAAACTAGAAACAAGGGCATCGCTACTAGCACCTGGCAGCAAGGTGTACGTGACAAGAAGCTAGGCCCGAAGGTTGGAGGCTGATGAAGGCCATCAGATCGTTTCTCCGTCACTCCGTCCACACGAGCAGGGTGCGCGTCGACCTGAAGGACACCGACCATCTTCTTCTCACCGGTGAATTCTTCTCTCAATTTCCGGTTTTTGCTCCGGTTTTCAATTCTCACATTTCAAACCGTGTCGGAGAGATGTTTTTGAAGCAAAAGAAGCAAAAAAGAGAACTGAGTCGGAAAGCCCTTTTGAGCGCCAAAGCGCTGCTCTTTTTGACAGACTGAGAACAGTTCTCTCGCAACGGTTTTGTCTCTTTTGAGCGCCAACGGGCGCCAACAACGGGTCTCACAGGTCTTTTGGGTTGCCGTGGAGTCCTACCTGAACAGTTCCGCTTGGGGGCTGAAAATGTGTTCAGATCAGCAGATCTGTGGACTGGCGCCATTTTCCTTTCCTTTTTCTCGCCACTTGCTTTCAGAAACCGAGTCAGGGACAGAAAGCGAAGATCTCTCAAGACAGACTCAGAGAGAGAAAGAAGAACCGAAGGTCCGAGTTGTTTGGCTCACTTTGACTCAGTGTGTGCGGCATAAACTTCGTGACGTTCGCACAAGTTCACAGATGAACACCTAGCAAAGCACATCTGAATGGACTCAGTGCTTTCGCCTTCAATTGGTTGAGAAGAGCTAGAAAATGTACTGAGTGAAGGGCAACTGTCCAGTTTCAACCTTTTGAAAGGCACGAAGCTTACGCTTCGTGCCCTATGCGGTTTTGGAGAATTGCACCAAAGGTTCTCTCATTTTTCGGAACGAGAAGCAGACTCGACCTCACTTGGAAGTAAGAATGTGGAAGGCTTGATGGACTGTTGTTTGTGTCTTGGAATTGGTTGAAACATGCTGTTCACCTTTGCTGTTCAAGAGCAGATTCAAGTGCGTTGACAAACCCAGACAGACCACCAGAATGGTACACATACAAGAAGGCCTATGTAGAGTCCAAACTGGTTCCATGCACATGTTGCCGCAGCTTAGAGTTTCCACTGGTTGGTTGCTGTGTGTGCTCCCCAACCCGTTCATTTGAAGCTCATTTGTCACACACAGGCCTTTCACATGCGATGTGGTTCTATGAGTAATGACAGATCTTTGGACAGCTTGTGAAAGGCAGCCCCAGGGCTCAAGAAGATTCATTGTGTAATCCGTTGTTGCTGCCCAGGTGGCTTGTCAGACTGCAGGTTCAAGTGCCTGGAGATTCCAGAAATATGGCCAACAGTGAGGTGTCTGACATAGCAACCTTCACCACAAAAGAGCAGCAAAACATGCAGGTTTCGAAAGGATACAGTTCTGGCACACAGGTCCAGTTCGGCTTAGCGTTGCTTCGAGCAAAGAGCGCCACCAGTTGCCTTTTTGTGAGCATGTAGAGGTTCGCTTGACTCAGTGGCTGGAAATCTGAGTGGCTCCCCGTTTCGAACAAACCGAACTTCTTCCAGTTTCGACTCAACTTCTTGAAGTTCCCTCCGTTTGCCGGTAGAGGATCTGTTCTCCTTTCACAGAGCTTTCGGCCAAATGCGATGCGGGTTTTAGTCTTTCTAGTCTTGGACCCAATGCGAAGCGTTTCCGAAAGGATAGTCAGACTCGGTTGGCTCCACATGCCAAGTCTTTCCTCAAGAAGCAAAAGTGCAGAAACAGAGCCTGTGAGAATCAATAAAAGACAACTGACGACTTCATTCAAACCATACTTTGCGTAATTCACATAGGCTGGAGACAAGAGTGGGCACAAGAGTGCACGCTTTGAACGCCAACGCAAAGGATCAGATGCTATTTGACTGTCAGTTGCTTCGCAGAGCTCACATGTTTTCACATATTCACATGTTTCATGACCAAAGACAGTTTGCAGAATGAAGCTTTTAAATCACTTCTGGGTTGGAGGCCATCGCTATTAAAGGTTGGAGGACACAGTTTGCTTGAGGAAGCCATTCGCATGTTTAACTCCAAAGCAGGTGTTCCCTATAAGACAGTTTGCCGTATCTCTTGGGCTCGACGCGTCGAATGTAATGGGTCACATGTGCACATGACTCCAAGCAGTACGAAGTTGACGTCCAAGCAGTTCGGTCAAACACATCCATTCGTGTGTTTCTCGCCTTTGACCTTGTGGCATTGCCAGTGCCACTTCCAAAGAAACAGAAATGTAACGTGAAATGAAAAAAACTTTTCAAATCTCGGCTTTAACACATCTTCAGACACCCACGAATTCGATTTGGGAACAGGCTTTGCCTGTTTGAGAACCATACTTGGCATACTTCACATAGGGAGACAAGAGTGGACGCAAAAGTGTCTTGCAACAATTAAGGGAGGCTGTTTGAACCAATTTGCTCGAGCTGTCAGCTTCGAGCTACATGTGTCACATGTTTCAAGTAGCTTGCAGTTCCGAGGCGCTAAAGGCATAAGATCTCAGTTCCGCAGCACTTTGGACGCTTTACGCATAACAAAAATGTGTTTTCGCCGCTTTAGCGTCACAAAGCCTTTGACGTCGTTTGTGTCCCATGCCTTCCTGTGGCTTTTCGAACGCTTCCAAAACAGAAGAAGACGATTGGTCTCTTCCAACGCTGTTCTGCAAGAATCTACAAACCAAGCATATCTCTGTTCTTCGAAATCAAACGTTTGATTTCTAAGTCTAAGGCATTGTGGAAAGGAAAGTAAGGGGGTGGAGGGGGGTTTGAGCATCCTATCTCATAAGTTGACAAGTTGGTCAAGTTTTCGTCAAGTTCGAAATGAACGAAGTCAGTCGCGAAGTCTTGACTTTCTCTTTCGACTCTTTGGACTCGCTCCGCAACGTCGCTCGCTAGTCTTTCGTTTCACCCGACAGACCTCATGTTTAATCTCTCCTCTCCTTCAAAGAATGAAAAGACCGACGTGAGACTGTCAACTTGGGTGGCAGTTCGAAGCGGATAAAGTGATAAAGCGACATGTAAACGTGCTGTAGCAAAAAGGAGGAACATGTCTTTTCGTCTTGTCTTATCGTTTGTTCGATGTTTGCATCTTTCTCAAGAATTCGAAAAAAGATATTCTCATTCTGCTCATTCTGCTCATTCTGCTCGTGCTTTATCATTCATTTGAGGGAGTGTTGATGGCACTGAGGAGATGTGATTTGCGAATGATCTTCAATCTTACAAAGTTTGGGAACTAGAGAACAGCACTTTCTTTCCAGAACGAGCCTAGAGAACCCATCTCTTGCTGACCGGGACCGCCGGACCGTTGTAACTGTCGTCTCCTGTCCCCTTCGACGTTTTGCGAACGGCAACGCAATGGGCTTCCAACCTACTTGCGGCACCTGAAGACGGCTCCACGAACCGTTTTCCGAAAACCGGAAGGAGGGAGAGAAGCGCACCGCGGATGGAGTTGACCGGCACCCTTGTGGATCAGCCGTAGCATCTGGACTCTCGACGTCCAGAGTCAAACGTGTTTTTTAAACGCCATAACGACGTGTCTTTTTTCTTGTGTCCTTTCCTTTTTCTTGCCACGTGCTTTCAGAAACCGAGTCAGGGACAGAAAGCGAAGATCTCTCAAGACAGACTCAGAGAGAGAAAGAAGAACCGAAGGTCCGAGTTGTTTGGCTCACTTTGACTCAGTGTGTGCGGCATAAACTTCGTGACGTTCGCACAAGTTCACAGATGAACACCTAGCAAAGCACATCTGAATGGACTCAGTGCTTTCGCCTTCAATTGGTTGAGAAGAGCTAGAAAATGTACTGAGTGAAGGGCAACTGTCCAGTTTCAACCTTTTGAAAGGCACGAAGCTTACGCTTCGTGCCCTATGCGGTTTTGGAGAATTGCAGTTTCTCACATTTTTCGGAACGAGAAGCAGACTCGACCTCACTTGGAAGTAAGAATGTGTCTTGGAATTGGTTGAAACATGCTGTTCACCTTTGCTGTTCAAGAGCAGATTGAAGTGCGTTGACAAACCCAGACAGACCACCAGAATGGTACACATACAAGAAGGCCTATGTAGAGTCCAAACTGGTTCCATGCACATGTTGTTGCAGCCCAGGTAGCTTGTCAGACTGCAGGTTCAAGTGCCTGGAGATTCCAGAAATATGGCCAACAGTGAGGTGGCTGACATAGCAACCTTCACCACAAAAGAGCAGCAAAACTTTGTGCCATGCAGGTTTCGAAAGGATACAGTTCTGGCACTCCATTCAGCAAAGTTCGGCCAAGGGAATGCTGGAAAATCGAGTTTTGAATGATAGTTTCACTCACGTCCAAAAAGGCAAAGGTGTGCATTTCTGAATGTCTGAAGCCGAAGATGTCTTGCGACACCCCTGTTTAGCGTCTTTTAGTTTTCTTCTTCCTGTCACCTGAAATCCAACTGAGCATATGAGCAATGCAACGGAACGGGTTCTCATGACAGTCCGAAATCAATTCACAAGGCATGCTTGCTCCATTGCAGAAAAGAAACGTGAATTTTATCGATGAAAATCATGAACAAAGAATTTTGAACAAAGTTCATTTGAAATCAAGTCCATTCTCGATGAAATCCATTTGAACAAAGAATTCGATACCGATGATCTCTGATCGTTCCGATCGGGTGAGTTCACGTCGAGCTATACTCGGCTCGGGATCCACAAAGTCCACAAACGAATGTTGTTTCTTTTCACGAATTGTTTGTGAAAAACGTGAATCACCATGTGCCTTTGCAAGCTTTCGGCCAGCTACCAGCTTTGCTTGGACGTTTCAGCTTGAGCAATGTTGAGAAAGATGTGAAGAAAGGGTTAATCGATGGTTTGGTTTGAAGGTCTGAAAGAGAAATGAGGAAAATAAAAAAGAAGGAAGGTTTCAATGTCCCTAGTAGCGTCTTGCTCCTAGTAAGGCCAGGAGCCCCGAACGTAGCGTCCTAGAAGGAAGAATTTAAGATATTTTAGCGAAGGAAAAGGGCAGCGAGACCATGAGAGCTTTGCACTTCGTCACCGTATCGAGACCAGATGGAAAGACCATGTGGAAAGACCAACGGACGGAACGGATATTTGTGATATTTGTGATACAAAACTCTGTTCCAGTGACTCCACTCGGAACGTGAATCTTTTCGAGTGACTCCACTCTCGCGACTCGTGTTGAAGAGAGACTGGACGAGAGAATGTCTGACATGGTCTTGAGGTCGAAGGAACGGCCCCAACTGTGTTTGGATCAACACAAAAGAGAGACTTTTTGGCGTTCAGAAAGACGATCAGTCGCGGCCTTAGGCAACGTGGGCGCCCTGTGCGCACACAACACTGTGCCGTTTTCCTCGGTGTGTCTCATTCGTCCGACCCGACTCCAGAAGGCTCGTTTGACTCGTTTCGCGAGGAAAAGAAAGAAGCGAAACGAGAACGTGATGTAAAACAGAAATGTCAGAACTGGGTCAGGACAACGGAAATACTTGGACTTCGGCCTGTCACATCCACGCCATTCACTGTAGAAGTAACAGGTCCTTTGACGCCCCACATACTTGTCTTACACTTGTACTGCACAGATACATTGCTTGTGCGTCGAGGTTCATCGAACAGACGTTCAAGCCGAGTCAAGTCGCACGTGCGCAAAGAACGTAGCTACAAACAGGAGCGTTTAAATGTGTGGCCTCCAACCTAATAGCAAGTAAACAAGCGTAAAGAGAATTATACCAGCATAGACACCTACGAAACCAAATGCCGTGCGCAAACACACAAACGGCCAAACGTAGTTTGACACTCTTTCTTGACACTCTTCAAAGATGCTCTTGAAGGACACTTTGAGGTGGCACTCTTGTGGGACACTCGTGCTGGATACTCTTTTGTGTGAAACCTTTGGAGAACACTTGTAGGACACAAAACAAACATGTGACACTAGTGTTTTCCACCAAGCCTGACACCACCAATCATCCCGCTCACCGATGCCCGTGTTTAGAGCTGTTTCCAGCTCCCGCTCACCGTGAATAGCCACCCACGCACTTTCCACCGCGCCAAACTGCGCACAGACGCATGCCCACCTAGCTACTCCACATTTGGCACTACAAAGTTGCCAGCTCCTCCCAAAAGTCGTGCGTCAAGATTCCAAAACCAGTATTTCCTGCTATACGTCTTCCACAAGTGAAGCAGGGAGTCTCATCGGAGAAACACATTCACGTAGCCCTGCCAAGCAGTTCCGGAATCCCCCTCGACAAGAGACTTGCTCCATGAGAACACACATCAACCAAAATCGCAATTGTCCAGATGTGGAGCGAAAACACAGGCAAGCGCTTCAAGAGCAGATTTGCACAGCGACTCGCCTCCAAACGCACTATTTCACAATCGGAATCCGACCTTTTCCACAACGTGTCAACGGCAATGGTCAAAACGGACGCGACGACACGACGACGCTCCAGATATGACACAAGGCGAACACAGGTCCAGGCCAAACTCCAGGAAAAAAAGGGAAGAAGTGGGACACGCAAAGATCATGGTCGATGCGGTGGAAAAGCACAGAGAGCAAGAAACGTGACAAGAAGCGGAAGAAGTCCAGCTCACCTTCACAAAGCACTCGCCCGGGCATCCCGGAAGAAGAAAGAGGCAAAGAATAGTTGGAAATGTGAACACAAAAGACACAGAAGACTAGGAACAAGAAGCTACGAACGGAACAAAGGGCATCGCTACTAGGGGCTCCTGGCCGTACTACTAGGAGCAAGGACGCTACGAACGGAAACTCCAAACGTCTAAGAAGCATCTCAATACGGTCTCAAAGCTACGGGAAACCTTCTCAAACTTCTCCTCAGAACTAGTTGAAACCAGAAGCAAACAGAAAGCAAACAGAACATCAAGAAAGGAACCCAACCCAAAAAGCAGCTCACATGGTCGCGAATAACATTGAAAATCACCAGTCCAGGCTTCCTGCGGTGAGCCATACTGGCCTCCTCGAATTGTCACACATCTTGGGAACAAAGTATCAACAAAAAGAGCATTCTTTGGCCCCCTGCCATTGGATGGCCAGCCCACAAAAAAATGCTTGATGTCACTAGCGATGACCCCAACACAAGCAGCGAAAGTCTCGACTAACCCTTTTTCCATTGACCGCCGGTCACCACGTCGCAGTTCTGCCTGCTTTTCACCCGGAATTGTCGCATGGATCGTGATCTCTCGGAGAATACGCAGCTCTGAATGGCCCCAATTTCTGTATCTTTTCCGCAGATTCCAATCATGTGGAATTGTTTGAACTCGCACTTTGCGGAGCCGGAGGGGCAATGACGTTCATCGGCTTCAGGTGTAGATGGTGTAGTCGGAGACTGGAGGGCAGAGGCGGCACCGAGAGCACCTCCTCCAGGATGTGGGCGTAGCGTCCTTGCTCCTAGTAGCAAGGCCAGGAGCCCCGTTCGTAGCGTCCGATCGCTTGTGCTTTCGCGATGCAACGGCGCGAGTTCGGAAGACGGAGAGCGACACTCAACTCTGGTACACCCTATCCCGGACGGACGCCTGGGCAGGTTCTCTTGCCACGTGAGCCTGGCCCACTCTTTTGTCGTACTAGTAGTAACAAGAAAGCTACTAGGAACAAGTGCATCGCTTCTAGTAACAAGTGCCTTACTAGTAGTAACA
>CAXAMN010025246.1:0-11551 GCA_963970005.1 Durusdinium trenchii
CTACGACATGTGCTTCTTTTTCATGAGTGCACTTTGAGTGCTACTTGTGTTGACCTAACGATTGGGGTCTGTACTTCGCTAAAAAGACATCGAGCTCACATACAGCGAATTAGCAAATACAAAAGCTTTGAATTTGCACAAAATGGAGGCTTGCGCACCTTTACCAAAGCTACATATTTCGTTGCACTCAATGCCACTTGCAATGTAAATAGCTTTGAAGTCTTCTCGCCAAGTCTGGAATACGCAGAAACATGGCTTTGTTCCAGCAAGTCCCTCACGTCACAGATCCAAGCTGCAATTACTGCCGTGCCTGGAGTTTTTCGGTTTCGTGTTTATACGCGTGACCCCCCTCTCCATACAGAGCTCGGAGCGACAGATCGATGCTGTGTCACTTTTGGCATTGCCGAATCAGAAGTTCAAACTGTGACTGATTCCCTGGTGTCAATCTATGCTTGTCTGAGTCAAGAAGTTGCCTCCTCCGCTCAGCAAGACCTCCAAAGGGTGATTCCACTCTTTTGGAATGTACGTCCTAGTGATGCCCCCACTTTCTATTGCTTTCGCACTGTCACTTTTCTAGACATCAGATCTTGCACGCAAGAGGAAAGATGCCAACTTCAGAGCATTTTGATTGACATGAATATTCCATACTATATTCAAAAAAGATTGCTCTTGGTCATCTATGCTGAAGGAACTGAACTTGAAAACTTCAGGCTCAGAACCTTCCAAGAACAGATTAAGATTCCATTTGGCAAAGAAGAAGGTAGCCTGCAATGTTCTTTCACCGCGGGAACCGATGAAAACCTTTGGACTGTTGATATTTGTACGACAGGAAGTGACACTCATGAAGCCTTTCAGATTGAGGATGATGGATCTCTTATGATGAAAGATGGGATCGTCGATGTTGAGTTTAGTAAGAAGCTACAAAAAGTCTTGGGAGCTATACAGATCCGACCTGCCATAGTACATGTCCAAGACAAAGGTCAACAGAAAGTTGTTGCCTTTTATGCATCACCTACATTATTCCCGCGAATACCTAGCACTTTCGTTGACCATAAGGCTTGTAACAGAATTGTCCACTACAAGCAACCTGATGTCCATACCACTGAAAGGACCTCCAACATTTATGTTAAAGAAACCAAAACTGATCACCATGTTGGTGCACATAACAAAGGACTATGTCAAGGTGCTCGACTTAGTGGATTCTTTCCTCTGCCAGGTAATAGCATGTCACGTAGAAGATTTGGGCAGTTACAAGTTTTTTGTTTTGAAATTGGCAAGAAAGATGTAGCCGTTGATCTTCTTGATGAGATAGTTCCCATTTGCTTCGTTGAAGCTGAACTCTCCATGAAAGAGGCCTCCTACCTTCTTGATATTCTTATGAAACAAAGGCATCTCCTTGACCATCATACAATTTTCCTCGAATGCACTACCGCAAAGCCACCTCTCCAACTGCATAAAGAAGATGTTATCACTACCTTGCCGGAGCATGAATGTATTATTCACTGCCAAATTGAACCTGGTCAGAAGCTACAAGTACTTCAACCACGTTTTGAAAGAGGCAAGGTCTCACGGTGCCTTAATAATGCACTTGAGCTTAGTGTCTATGACCGTGCGAACCTCATTCTTTTCTTACCGGGTCAAATAGACATTCACGATGTCTTTGGGAAAGCACCTGTTGGCCGTATCCTGTCAATTTGGTACAACAGTCACTCTTCGCACCAAAAGCATGATACAAAGCCCACTGCAACAAAGCAGTCGGCAAATATTACTGGCAGCAGCCCCCAATGTAGCATAAATGCCCAAATAGATACCACTTTCACTGGTGAATGTCGTGACAACAAACAATCGCCTGCTCGTTCGATCCCATCTTCATCTGACCACAATCAAGATGCAGTCAGTCCTCTGCTGACTGAAATTGATGCAACAGGGTCTACATCCCATGAAGAAGAAGTAACACCAAAACAGGACTCTGACCCTTTGTTCAAGGATTGTGATGAACATCAAGCCGCAAATCAAGGAAGTCAGGTTAGTCCAGTACCTCCCTTGCGTCAAACTTCTGGAACACCTGCATATCATTTGGCAAGCAAAGCTTACATTCCCAATATCCAATATGATCTCTATTCAACAAACCAAGCAATGCAAGTTGACGAAAGCTCTGCCTCGCGCGTTGCTCACAGAGATGTAAAGCAAGATTGTGCCGATTATCCAAAAGGAGTGCAACAATCCCAATCATACTCTACCGAGAGCCGCCATGCTGAAGAGCTCCCTGAAGAAAAGGTTATTGTTCCCTTTTCCTTCAAAGGCTGTACATCGGACAATGAAGCCTCACAGCTTTCAACTGATTCGTTCTGTGAACAAGTATACCAAGATTTACAACAGCAATTAGAAGACGATCCAAAGAAAGAAACTGGACATAGTGCCCTCGTGACTGAGTCAAAACACACTGTTGAAGTGATTACAGACAAAAAGCCTGCCACCAAAAAAAACTCAAGTGACCTACGCCAACAGCCAGTCAAGAAACCCGCTGCAAAACCTACCCCCAAACGAGGTGATGGCCTTAGTCATCGTCTTGTAAAACGGGGAATCAACGCTCAACATGCCTCCGATTGTGATACTAACCAAAACCCAATTAATGGAATCCTCCAAGACAAACGTCGACAATCTTATATTCACCAGATACAGCAGATGATCAGCCAGGATGTCTCCTTGCAAAATATGGATTTTCAGGATGAAGATATTCAACGAGCAGTCTCCTTGTATGAGAATCTCAATTCCACTGCTTGTTACTATACGGCTGCACTGCGCATTGTATCCAAGGCTAATTGGAACAAACAAGTAAACTTTGAAAATCACATTGGTCACAGAGCAATGGTTGCGGTAGCCAAAGGATGGACTTGTGCATCCTATCTACCGAATGACGATTTTGATCACTACCACTTAGCTTTGGCTATGTCGACTCTCCCCAAAGATACTCATATGGACCTGCTCAGAACATATGAGTCAATTGTCGCGATAATTCCGCCTCCTTTTCATGACTTACTCGGATCTAGGGTCTCATTTACCTGTCTGTGTTGTCATAGAATTGTTGAACATAATGTCGCTACTTTCATTGTCACCGCTATACCGACGGGACTTTTGCTACACATTGCCTTCTTTGAAGCTGCTTTTCCATGGTCAGAACATCTTTTGCCCATTGGACATGATAATGGAAGAAATGCTGGTCAAGAATGTCAAGAATGTGCTAGTAACTTTAATTGGGCCACCATCTCTTGTTCGCCCTGCCGACTGGTGTGGCTGCACTGTCAACGAGAGAGACAGCCATTTGCAACTGACTACGAAAAGTTCCTTTACAAAGATACCTTCCAATCAGGTGGGCAGATTTGGCAATGTATTGCATTAGTCATTCATCAGGGTCCAGACCCGCTAAATGGTGAACAACAACCCTGTGAGCATTTTTACGTGTTAGAGCATGAAAATGTCAACTCCACAGCGCTGAAGTATGATAATGCTGCTGGACTGAGTCAATTAAGTGTCTCACAAATCAAAGCAGGTGATCGAATTTGCGGTATCCTTTATCGACGTGCGACAATTTCGAGCACATGGTCCCACACGCGACCTCCGAAACGAATATCAAACATAGTGCGTGGCAAAGACTCCAAACGTGCTAAGAACAAATTTGGGCAGCGAGAAGTGAGTGCACCCAAAAGAAAACAGGCTGTTAAAAGGGCCATTGATGTTGGGAATCGAAAAGATACTATTGGCCCTGTTCCTATTAGTGCGAACGAACTCCAAGCTACTTACATTCCGGAGAAGCTATGCCCACCGCCTCCCGGTGATGCAACTATTCCTGCGGAGCAACTTAAAGCAGTTGAAACATCCTTGTCGCAGTCATCGCAGGCGGATCACCTCGCATCGCCTGCCTCTCCAATTGATCAACCCATGCAGAGTTGTGAATCCAAACCACCATATGCTGTTCTGAGTATGTTTGATGGTTGCGGGTCGTCATTAGACATCCTGATTGAAAAGTTTGGCTATCGCCCCAAAGTCTGTGTGCTGTGTGAAAGGGATGAAACGCTCAGATATTTGGTTGCAGAAAAACATGGAATCTCTGTCAACGTGCAGTGGCTACATAGCCTCAAAGGAGGCATTTTCCTCTATGCTAATGATGTTGACATTCTCTTTGATGATGGAGCAAGAATCTTACGAGAGTTCGTCATGTTGTGTGATTGTTGTCATGTCTTTGTTATTGGAGGCAGTCCCTGTACTGACCTCACCTATGCGGGTCAGGAACATGGACGCTTAGGCATTTGTGGCCCCGACAGCGTCCTTTTCTTTACGATGCATCTCGCGCTATATCTACTTGGTACAGTCCTTCCTAAGACACACATTCGTTTTCTCATTGAAAATGCAGGTTCTATGCATTATGACCACTTTACCTTCATCAGAGCCTGCCTTGGCCTAGCACACATTACACGTGACAAGATGACGTGGTGTACTTCTAAAATATCACCAGCTAAAAGACTTCGTCTCTTTTTCCAAAACAATATTCTACACGACACGATTGATTCTCAAGCCTTGTGCCAAGAAGACTTACAATGGCCGGCTGACTGGAAACCACTGTCCATCCATGACAAAGGGAAGTTCCGTGATGTTTTTATCAAACCCTTCATGCGACCCCTTGAAGTCCTCAGTGATACTGCACTTCGTTACAGCTGGACCAGTTACCATCCTGCAGCGTTGCTGTGGAGAACTTCATACTGGCACACACATGAACGGTTTGCTGTAATAGCAAACATGTTCACTGATAGTTCTGTTCCTGCCTTCCAATGGAGCGATTTTATACCGGCAATCTATTATCCGGCATGGAGGCGCTTCTTGAGTTGTTTCTACAACAAAACCTCCTCTAATCCAGAGAAGGATGCGGTGCTTCGTGATGTCCTCCCTTTATTTCACAACAGCAGTATACGAGTTCCCTTCCGCTTCTTAACTGACACTGAGGTTTTGCAAGTCTCAGGACTTAGTCGCAATTTTGCCACTATCTCGCGTCTTAAACATGTTTTGCACTCGCATACAATTCGCTCATTCGTTGGCAACTCTTTCCATCCTAAGCTTATCAGCCTTGCCATTGGCACGCCTGATCATGTTCGAGCATGGATCCAAGGAAAAACTGAATGTTTCTTTGGTGTGGCCTCCCCGGATGACGTTAGACAAGGTTATATCTCCTTTCGACAAACCATTGAAAACAACCTCAAGATGTCGGGCAGAAACACCCAAACCACAATTGTACCAGAACCTTATCGACATATCAACTATCGGAACTTAGTTATGTCACCAGTCAAGAAACCCCCAATTGCTCAACCTATAGTCACGCAAAAGCTGCCACATTATCTCACCAAAGAAGCCATTGACAACAGTAACAAGCACAGACGAGATCAACGTTTCGACATTCTAGGCAAAGAGCCTCTGATTAAGTTTCTTACTGATCTTAACCTCTTTGACTATGCGGAGCAAAGAGCGGTACCGCAATGGATCTTTTTCAATGAAGAGATCGTGCGAGCTTTGCGCAGTCTCTCTGCTGACAGTGATGCCCTGAATGTTTATCAACAAGAGCTATTGCATCATTGTACCTATCACAGAGTCATTCTCTTTCTTCGTCAACTTCTTATTACAATCAAAATTGCTGACACAGGTTTCGTTGTTTGCTGGCTTGCCCATCAGCCAATCCATGTTAGATATCTTGGCCCTAGCCGAGCTACAAACCTGTATTTATTGCGTCTCCAAGACACGCTGGAGATTCTGCTCTTCAAGTATGGTGGAGACCCTGTGAGTATTCGACAGCCTTTGCAATCGTCTCCCTGGTATCGCTCCATGTTCGGTTTTCAAGCAAATCCCCAGGGAGTTGGAACAGAATGCCTATGCGCCTTTGCAATCCAGCAAGAACGCATCTGTACAATCACCGAAAAGCCATGGACACATAGTTTTGTTGAGCCAGGATGTGCTTTGTGGCGACTCTCCCATCTATTGCTAGCAGCAGAGAATAATGTATGCAAGGAACCCTTTGCAAATGTTTGTCACCTTGCGTTAGGGAACTTTCCTGTCGTTCTTATTGGGGGGCTTCTTCAGGATTGGTGCCTTAGCATCTGTCCTGAAAGCGCACGGGCAGCTCATCCACAACTCCAAGAAGCTGTTTGGCAAGCAGATAAATTGCCTAACCATTGTCTGCTGCTCATCCACCAATTGGAAACCCCTGAAGCCAGCAATTGTGAACGACTGATTTCCCTGACGCCTACACCGCACAACCAGCATCCAGTTCTTCCAGTGATCAGTGTAACAGAACAAGCTGCTGCTTGCATCCCTACTGAGGCCTGTATTGATGATTGTCAGCTTATGACGCTCAAATCAGTTTGGTACGCCTGCACGCAAGGAGAGATTTCAGCAAAGATTTTTCGCAGTGCTAAGGCACTGATACACGCTGAATGACGCGACTATGTCATCTACCCATTAAATCTCTCCGATTAGTGCAGCGTACCCTCTCTACAGGCCTCAAAGCAGCGTATTGGCATATCAACCGACGAACAAATGCATCTATTACACATGTTTCCTCCCTCCACTTCCTTATTCATTTTATCTATCCCTGTCTGCCATACCGGCAGATCATGATTCAGGACTTCCTTAACGTGTGTGGTTTTGACGGCAATGTCAACTTGTCTGATGCCCTCCACTCTTTACGAGTCAATATTGGCAAGTTCACAGACTGTATAGTCACAGATCCATCTGCGCCCGTCGGCGACACTTCGTTCATTCTTCCAAATGAAATACAATCCCTACGCCAAATCCCCACGAGGTTTTGGCAGCTCTGTCACAAAATTCTACAATTCCGTGAACAGAGACCGAGTAATTTGCCAGTCTCTGTAAAAGGAATTTACTCTTGGAATCTCAATAGCTGGTCTCCTGGACTTCCCACCAATGTGCACAAGACTTGGATAGTCAAAGCTATGTTGAAACAGGCGCCAGTTTTATTACAGGAAACAAAATGGGATCAAGCCAATCTCCAATACTTATCCCACACGTGGCCTGACATCAAAGTAGTTGCTACCTTAGCCAAACACAATCCGGGTGAGCAAGCTGGAGTTGCGATCCTGTTTCCTCCAGGCTGGAAAGTCCTAGAAGAACGTATTTTGGTTCAACACTACGCAGTTGCTGCCCGTGTTGAATACCAAGCTTGCACTATATGGCTTGTCTCGATCTATATACCTCCGAGCAGCCCTAAGACTTTCGTATTCAACACTCTACAAACCATTATTGCTCTGACTGATTATCCAGTCTTCGTAGGAGGAGACTTTAATCGGTGTGATCAAAATCATTTTCACACGTGGGACGACTTCCTTGCGCAGGCTGGACTCACTGATGTTGATCCTGCACTTCCTACTTACAAGTACCAAGACCAGGAATCCACGCTTGATAGATTCTTGGTACCTAGTCTCTTCCTTGACACAACGCAGCTCTTCGCTCGCATTTACGGCAGGTACCGGATTGATACTTGCCATCACAAAGCTCTGATGCTCAGGCTAAAGATGAAACCGCGACTTCGACCACATCCACAATCTGAAAAGCATCATACCATACCGACTCAAGTTTTTCTCGATCCAACGATTGCATCGGAAAGTCTACAGGCAGTTGCAAGACAAGCTTCCCTACTTGCTCTCAAACGAAAAATCTCGTTAGCGCAGGAAACTAAGCTTGCTAGTGTCGTGCTCTCACAGCACAGTCGTGCTATAGTTTGGAGTTGGTGGAGAACTCACTCTTGTCACTTCAAAAAATTGGCACCGTTAAAGCGATTATACAAGCTTCTTGGCAAAGAACAGACACACCTGCATATACGACAGGAAGAACTACGCCTGTTGTATGAGCAAAGTGCGGATACTGACCTGCTACAATCCTGGCAAACTCAGCAGGGATGCCTTCTGATTCCAGCAACTATCATAGCTTCCGCTTTACAAGCAGCAGAAGTTGCAACTGCAACAGACACACAAATGCCTTTTGGCACTGACAACACAGACCCAGTCCATCGAATTAGAAGGCAAAAAAATTTCTGGGATAGACTCAAAACTGTGTGCCCCAAGGGCACCTTTTATCATGGTCCATTGTTGCAACATAATGGCCAAGAATGTCGTACTGCCCTTGAGTATGATGAAGCCATGCTCGCTACCCGAGACTTTTGGTTCGCGCACCCTGTCAAGTATGACCGAGATTGGCAAGACACGCTTTCGGCTTACCGACGGTGTGTCGTGCCGTGGCCTGTCATTCCTGAGCCCACGGAGCAAGATTATATCGAACATCTCCTCCTCACTAAGGATTCTGCTCCGGGCCCTGATGGGTTACCTTATGCTCTTTGGCGGATGTTCCCGCAGCAGACTGCTGCGATCCTTCAGGATGACTTTCATCGCATTTTAGCTGGCGCGTTAGCACCACCCACCCAGGTAGGAGTATGGATCCCAAAAGCCAAACAAGGGCCCACGGCTGACTTTTTTCGGCCTTTAGGCATGCCTGACACGCTTGACAGACTGCAAGATGGCACAGCTGCTGCTATTCTGTTTCGAATCACCAGGCATAGTTTTCACCCTGCCCAAACTTTGCTCAACTCCTTTCGAGAACCGCAAAGAGCAGTGCTAGAAGTACAAGGAGCTCTGGAGGGCTCGTCCCCGGCTTCTGCCCTCTTTGCTGATCTCTCAAAAGCATTTGAGCGCATTAATGCACATTGGATCCTTCACATATTACGCATTCGTCAGTGCTCCCCTTGGGTCCTCCAATTTGCGCGTTATCTATTGTTTGGTAGAAGAATCAGACACAAAGTTCAAGGGCGGCTTTTACCTGCGAGAAATGTGCATTCTGGAGTTGACATGGGGCGATCCACATCAGTGTACTTCTTCTGCCTTGCCATGGACCCTATTTTTGTCGTACTCAATCAGATTCCGCAAGTTTTAGTGGTTGCAGGGTATGTTGATGACACTACGATAGTTGGTCGGCAAACAGACCCGAACTGGGTTCGAGAGGTTTTTCAGAACATAAGAAAATGGAAGTCTGCTGGTATTGTCATGGACACACATCACTGTTGGCAAGTCGGATTTTCCAGCAGAGCTCTTGAGGAAAACACGCTACACAGAGTTGAAGATGTCTGGGGTCATGTAACTCCCATTCACGAATCAGGACAAGCCACTTGCAGTGCTGCGCTGCAACGCGTCCCTGGATATGCACGTCGCTTTGTCCTTAGACACGGTGACCACTGCATACATATGGCCTCAGAGGCCATACCCAGACTTGTAACTGAAGGGCACTCCATGCTTTGCCGATTGGCTGCTAGCCCATGCCAGTGCCGATCCAAAACACAACTGCTCACAAATGTCAGTTACACTGCTGAACAACTGTTCAGTCTGGACCAAGCAGGACTAGGCGGTCAGTGTATAGTGCCGTCGACTGTCAACCTTGGTCTAACAATCCATACAGGGTGGACATGTCAACTTACCAATGAGGCCATGGTTAAAATACCGCTGCAACTCTCTCTCACCACTCTGCTGTCAAAGCAGCTGGTGAAATTCCGAACGAGGCTTGCTGCTGCTAATCGGGCCAACCTTAGCATTCATATGAAGATTATCTACTTCAACACCTTTTCGCTGAGCCTCTTCTACTACTCGCAAACGCAACTTTTTTTTTCGCCCAAGCTTCTCAAGCCGCTGTACCACGCAATGACAGACTTTCTGCTACAGCGACATTGGTTCCCGCAACACCTATTGGTTGGGCTCTGCAGGTGGTTACGCATAGGCCCACTGCTTGACCCAACCATCATGCAGGCAGTCTCCCTCTTTGGATGCTACTTACGGCAGGGACATAGGTCCTTTGCAGAAGAACAAGAAGGTTCCTATGCCATACAAATCCAACAATGTTGGAAGTATTGGCAACAGCAGCTTCCTGCTGAAGACATACAGCGCCTCCTAGCCCTCTTAAGACAAAACAATACCCCGGCGCAGAGGGCGAGTGGATTCAAACAGCTCTTCAAACAACTCGCCATTAGCAGATTGCTTGCAGCCTCTCATAGACACCTGGCTGCGCGAATATGCAAGAATGGTTGGGCCATGGGGCCCTCCATCCTCTTTGTGGACTGGCTAGCGGATCTACCTACCACTCAGGTAGGGGCAGTGCCGCGCTATGCTGTTTTACGATGGGCTCTCGGAGAAGATGCTGACTTTTGGCTGCCCCTTAGGGGCAAGCTTAGTCGTAGTCAACTTTGTGTTTGGTGTCACAACCATACACGATGCTTTCCATGCGGACCAGGGTATGGAGCACTTTGTCCGACCTGCCTTCTGCCTGCCACTCCAATGGATATTACTTTGACTACCCTCCCTGAAGAAAGCAAGAGTTTTCTTCACTTTCATCGAATTTTTGTACCTGAGCCCAAGCAACTGCCCCCAGCATTTTCTCGATTACTATCCTCAGTAGGCTGTCGCGCGATTAACTCCTATGTTCCTTGTGTACTTTGTCAGGGTGGTTTCAACTCTATCGATCATTGGTTATCCTTCTGTCCGGTTGTACACCTCACCTGGCTTGCTCTGTGGGTTGCTCCTGCACCAGAGATCAATTGGAGGAAAGTGCCGCCCCGCAGCATAGGAGTAGCACTTTGCTACATGCTTTTCCATCTTAGGCGGCTGGTTACCGAGTATGGAGGACTTCGACCGAACATTGAGTGTGTACGTCACTGCAGGATTTCACACCACGTGCTTGACCTCTGGCAGCGTATCTACTCTTCGCTACCTAGCACACTGCTCAACCACTTCCGTGCTCCACCACAACCGAGCAGTACTGCGTGTACTGACTCCACTAAGATTCGAACGCAGCGCTTCCCCGCGGTTGTACTTGAGTCGGCTTTGCTCCCGCCAAAGGGACTTGCAACGACTCAGCCCTTTGCTAAAGGAGACACGATTGCGACTTTTGCTAAGCAGGATCACCGCCTTCGTTTGCTCCTTTCACAACACCGGAAACTTCCCTTTCCCACAGCAACCGCATGTCTCGTCCCCTTTTTATGCCACTGCGGAGCCACACATTTACGTTTGCAAGCCATGGACGATTTGTCTGCAAATACTATCCTCCTGCTAGGTGAACCACAAGAATGGCAAGGTTGCCTGGTACAATTTGACGGCTCTGCGCACAAACACACGCAAACTGGAGGAGCAGGAGTCAGCTTACTGCGTGTAACGCCGTCTTCCACCTCCCTTGTCCAGTGGCTTTCCATCCCATTGCTTTCTTGCTCTGATAATGTAGTAGCAGAAGCACATGCCTGTAGGGCTGCCATAAACCTTGCATTTGAGTACTATGTCTCCTGTATGTCAAAAGGCATCCCCATTGACAGTGTTGTGGTGCAAGGTGACATCTTGCCAGTAATTAACTACCTACAATACAAAGGTAGAATCAAAAAACCTGCGGTTGTCGCCATTTTAGAACAATGCCAACATTTGCTTGCCCGAGCGCCTTGTCTGTTTCGCTTGGTCTATTTGCCAAG
>CAXAMN010025247.1:0-11551 GCA_963970005.1 Durusdinium trenchii
AAACAGACAACATATCATGCGAAATCTTTACCAAAAGCAGTGCATTCGCGGCTCAACCCATGTCCATTGTCAGATGCTTTTAGGTTCCAGCTCCTTTTTGCAAGATCCAGAATGAAGGGGTCGCTTCGGCGTCCCAAAGTCACACAAGAGGACTAAGGCTTGATATGCCTCGAGACCAAAACAAACTGCAGGAGCGATACAACCTGGAAAATTATGAATTTTTGATTCCCACTATCACGCCTGACTTGCAACCGTGCAGTGAGGGTTGCAATTAAGGTTTGAGGCGGCTTGAGGGTTCCAATTAAGGAATTTGGAGCTGGAGCTGGATTCTGTTCGCAAATTCCTTAGCTACAGTCTGCAAACCAGAAATTTGTGACGAAGTTTTGCTCCAAAATGTATATTCACAGCTAATTATGTGCGACTGAGTTGTTTTCGCAAATGCCTGAATTGCAGCCCTCAAACCTTATTAATTGCAACCCTGAGGGTTGTGAGTAAAAATTGAGAGCTGCGATTATGGTTTGAGAACTTTGTTGCCCAGGCTACCCAGGTCTGATTTGTTAATAATATTGTTCTTGTGTGTGCTGTTGCGCCGAAAGGAAAACACATTTTAAACAGCGAGAGAATGTTTTCTTGGATAGTGGACTAGTAAGATGTTGTTTTCTTTGAGCTATCCCCACCCAACCAGTTGGAACCAATTGGGTTGCAAAAACAGTTTGAAGAACATGTTTTCAATGCCTTTGTGAATAAATGTTTGCAGATAGTTGGTGGGGGTGCACAGTTTTTTGGTATTTAGAATTTGTGCTAGCCTTCCATTCTGGTAGAGCTGAGATTATTGGCTTGAACCTATCGTATACATTTGATTACGCCAGAACAAGGCATGTGTTGTGCTTACAGTCTTTTTCAAGCAGCGCCACAGCGACCATTCTGAGCTGATAGCTGGCTCTGGCAGATTGGCAACCATTATTTTGGGGTGAAAGTCATCAGGGCACCACATTTGCATCTCTATATAGTGCAGGTTTGCTCTTGCAAGACCCAAGACACCCCTAAGACCGTGCCCAGCTTGAAAGCCCCCGAGCCGGAGGCCAGCAAGTCGTGGTCATCACTGTCGCCCACGGGCACGCTGCCCACAGCGCGGTATGCTCACACTGCGGTGTGGGGCATTTCGTCTTCCGGCGAACATGGGTTCTACATCTTCGGGGGCAATGATGGTAGCCATGGCCTTGGGAGCTTCAGAGGGGCGATGCAAAAGCGTCGGGTGGGATCGGGAGGGAGAGCAAACCGTTCGCCGAGGCTACTATAGGAACGATTTAGACTTCTACAGTCAGGCAGGATGAGGGAAGAGGCTTTCAATTGAGTTGTTCAAAGACACATAGCACTCGGCCAGTGTTGCCTAGGTAAATACAAGTGTGAATTTCAGCTGTTGTAGCCAGGGTGTATTGCGTACAGTTGATGCACCGTCGCTGCTGTTTCGGCTGAACAGGGCCCTTGAGCTGATTCGCTGCTGCGAAAAGGAACTGTGCGAGATTCAAACTGGTAGCGGAGCAGGTTCTGAAGGGGCACCCTCAGGATCTGACTCACCCGGGGAGACTCGCTGGATCCGAACCCGTTGAACCCAATTGCGTGACCCTGCGCGCAATCCGTCGAACCGTTGTAATCCCAGTGCTTTGCGAAACTTGTTGAGTTGCGATGTCGCTGGCTGGCCTGCGGTACACATCCCATGGAGGAAGTATCTCAGGACCACAGGAGACGAAGAGCGGATCATATATCTACAGTGGCAATCCAAATGGTTTCTTCGAATGGGAATTTCGCACCAAGGTCCGCGTTGCTTTGCACAAGCAGAAACATGCGAAGAAGAAGTCAGAGAAGACCTATTCGAGTCCTGGAAGCCAATCAGCCACACCAGAACGTTCTCAGAGGAGGCCGACTCATGCGACCGAAGCTGGGGATGTACCAGAGGATGACGAGGCACGATTTGAAGCTTTTGGAACCCCGAAGTCCGAGAGCGTAGTAGGAGAGGAAGAACCAGCTCTGAGCACTGCCGGACTGGATGATGATGGAGCAGAGTATGCAACACTTGTTCACAAGGTGTTGGAAGGTCTGCGAGGTGATGCATACCTTACAGCTCAAGACATGGGATTGGAGAAGTTGTTGACTCCAACTGGCATCCATGAGTTGATTTCGCGTATTCGTGCACAAGTTTTTCCACTTCGACAACAAGAAGCACGAGAGTTGTTCAGAGTGGGTCAACTCCCACATGGTCCCTTGTCTCGCCAAACGACAGAAAGCATGACTAGCTACATTTCACGAAGACGTCGTTGGTGGAGGAAGCTTTTGGAGATGGATGATGGGGTAAGTCTTTCAGACCCCATGCGTGGTGAGCTACTTCTGGAAGGCTCTGGCTTGAGCAAGACAGAACAGCTCATGATCAAAACAGCTGCAGGCGACAACCAATCCTTTGACGTCTACGCCAAGTTCTTGCTTGAATTCCATGGACAGATTCACTTGCGCAGCTGGTCCGCTTTTGGTAATACTAGCCCTCGGAGGCAGAAAGGCGGAGGCAAGTTTTCAGGCAAGTCTTCCTACAAAGGAGGAAAAGGGCGCAGTTGGCAAAGATCTGCGTACATTGTTGAAGATGATTCTTGGGACTATGAAGATTCCTATGAGGCAGAAGCAGAGGACGACTATGAGCATGAAGCTTATGTCGCAGCAGAAGATGAAGAGCCAGAAGACGAAGAACATGAAGAATATGTCGAGGACCCTGAAGTTGCCACAGCGTTGATGGCAATGGGAGAATGTGATGATGAGGAGAACGATGTCTCAGAGGAACTGGGCAGCGCAGCCCAGCATCAGATGATGGCCTTTGTCGTGACTGACCAGTTGAAAGGCAAGAGCAAAGGCAAGGGTAAAGGTTCAGGAAAGAAAGGTGGAAAGAGCAAGGGGAAAGGCAAGTATGTGTTCAGGACACAGTTGAGCGTGCAAGACAGGATTGCACGTCTAGCAAAGTTGAAGTCAGTGTCCAAATGCTTGCGTTGTGGAGGAAAAGGACATTGGGCAGGAGACCCAGCTTGTAAGTTCCCCAAGCAGAACGACAAGTCCCCTGGAGGAACGTCGTCGACGAGTAAAGCCACAGCCTATTTTGCATTGAGTGATGATGAGTCTTCTGTTGAAGGTGAATACATGTGTGTTGATGTCAGTGGCCAAACTGTCGAAAATGGTACGTGCTACATGGCATACAAGATGTCCCCAAAGAAGAAGCTTGAGTTTGAACCGTCAGACCGTGCATCCATGTCGTCAGGAGTGACCAGCAGTCCACCGTCTAGCTTTTCGATGGTCGAGCCAAATGTCCGCCGGTCGCCACAGAAGTCCCCGCCGGTCACGCGTAGAAAGAAGGACATGGAGCAAGACTTGTTGCCTGAAGGTTCGCAGAATGTCTTCGTGTTTGGTCAGCATCAAGGTTTGACATATCATGAAGTGTTGTTCAAATACCCTGGATACTATCAATGGGGACAGGCATTTCGCACCCTTCGCGTTGTTTGGCAGATTTTCTGACCTGGGTGACCACGTACTACGAAGTCAGTCAAGACGGAGACGTAAGCCTGAGAGAGCATCCCTTAACAGATGTGCCAGTAGAGGCAATTCGACGTACTGGAGACAAGAGTGCCAAGGGAAAACCACCAAACCCCCCGCTAGAGGAGTCATGTCGTCGTTGCACCAGATTCACATTTCAAGGTTCAAATGCCTATGTTGAGAACAAGACATGCCTTGATTGCGGAAAGAATGAAAGGAAGAAGAAAGAAAGCAAACCTTCGGCCGATCCCGCAAAGTGCAAGCATGAGGTTACAGATCGTCGAGGCAGTTCGAAAACCACGTCTCGTTGGTACTGCAAGTTGTGTGGAACCACTGTCGACGAGATGCCCCGAGAAGAGGCGCGTAAGAGAGAGGCAATGGCAAAGAGTATGGTAGGCATGCGCACCAATGCATTCGACACGACAGCATCCATGATTGAGAATGAAATCAACGATGCATGTATGTCAGCTGAAGGAACTCTAGAGGTTTTGGAGATGTTTCGACAAGAGGTTGAGTGTGAGTTAGAATTTGGAGAACCTGTGAGGGTTGGCGTCTTGTTCGAGATCCTTGCAAATGCCGTGGAGGTCATCAGAGAGGCCGCACCGGAAACTTGCTACATGGGACTGTTGTCGGATCTCAATGAAGCCACAATTGAAAACACACTTCGTCTTGTTGACATCATGGAAGACCCTGGAGTCTGGGCTGTGTTGGATGAAGGATGTAATGCAACTGTGTGTGGTCAAGCATGGATCCGAAACGCCAAAGACAAGTATGCACGTCTTGGGTATGATGTAGCTGATTTGCAGTGTGACTCAAAAGCTTTTCGAGGACTCGCCGGAGACACCAAGACTTTGGGCAAGTGTCGGATTCCATTTGCTTTGACCTTTTGGGACCCCGAGACAAAACTTCCGGGAGTCATGGAAACGCATGTTGTTGATGGGAAGATTCCATTGCTTTTGTCACAGCATGCTCAAGCTGCATTGCATTTCACGAAATCTATGGGTGATGCCAAGTGCTATGTAGGAAATGCAGAACTCGAACTGTGCAGAGCTAGGAACTCAGGACTCCTATGTGTGAACCTCTCAGAAGGTCTCAAGAGCCTAAAGTCCAAGAGACTCCCAAAGCAACTTCGAGAACTAAAGAACACGGATTATGGCATGAGCTTCAACATTCGTCCATCAGATCAGTTGACTGCATTCATGGCTGACGAAGAGCGCCCGACAAGAGGCACTTTCACATTGGATGACCCTGCTTGTGTGCATGTCCTGACGTGTGGGAAGGAGTTCAATGGCCAGATTGCGAGCTTTGATCGCAGCAAGAGCTTGATTACATTGGGACCCATCTTGGCACAATTTGACCCCGGGAGGCGATTGTTGATCTTTGACTGCATGGGATTTGGAGATCCTCAACACGACCCGCAGTTGCGATCTCACGTCGGTACACATCCGGAAATCATTCGAGGGATGACTGGCAGCGAGAAGACGATGGACGCATTGCTATATGGACTTCATCACCTGAAGGCTTGCCATGAAAAGGGACAACAGCTGGCTGTCATAGCCTACTGCAGGCGGAACAGACACAGATCTGTATCCTTTGGTTGGTTGTTGGCAACGGCATTCAGCAAGCTATGCCCGAGAGCTCACTTGACCTTGACGCATTCCAACCAGGATCATTCCTGGAGCCAGATGAGCGGCACATGCAAGGGCAAATGTGCGATGTGCACGCATGAGTCGCATGATGCTTTGGAAGCAGCCTTGGGGTCAAGGGACTATGTCTTGAGGCAGTTCGGGTTGAAGGCGACTCCAACATACAGTCATGTTGGCTTGGTGGTATTCGATTCGGAAGTTGAAGCCCGAGAGAGCGATCGAAGATCCCAGGCACCAGTCGGTTCCAGAGTACTACCGCCGCCGCCATGTCCAAAAAAACCACCAGTCCTCCGACCAGCGGTGGTAAAGTCGGCGAGTGTTGCGAAGGCGCCAGTCCCCGTGCCAAAAGGGACACATACCATGTCCCATAGAGGACCAGGATCCGTGAGGGCAGCATCACCAGATCCACAACTCGCTGCAGCAACACCCAAGGCACCAGCACCTGAAGCACCAGCAGCCGAGGCATCAGCGCCCGAAGAAGAGAGTCGGTACAATGAAGATGCTGAACTTCGTCGTCGTGACAAGGCCGAGACCTCAAGACAGGCAGAACCAAGGGGTGAATCAGTTGCTACAAGTCAGCCTGATGCCGCGACACAGGCCTTGCTACAGACTGCCGAGTTGTTGACACAGCAGGTGAAGCAAATGCAAGAACGTGAGTACGAGAGAAGACGATCACGTTCAAGAGACAGACGTCGACGAGAGCGATCAGACAGCCGGGACTATCATCGTGGAAGAAGACGTGGAAATAGCAGAGAATACCGGCGTGGAAGGAGCAGAAGCTTGTCGAGGAGAAGGTCACCTTCATTTGGTCGCATTCCGACACCACCAAAGCTGATCCCGAGAGAGCCGGAAGGGCCGCCACCCAGATGGCATTACTATGGATCAGGTCGTGGAACCAGTCGAGAATCTGAACAGTCAGCTTGGCAAGAACGTCGATTTGTGTCTTCATCGGAGCGCCCAGGAACAACGCATTTCCCAAGAGCCACAGGAGCATGGCCGTCGCATCTCGAATTCCCTACGGTTGAAGGCGATGGACCGTGGAATCGTCGAGTGAATCTCGAACACATGCCGCTTGAGTTGCTTGACAGAATCTGGGATTCAGTGCCAGATTTGGGAATGAAGGCATCGCGTTGTGCCCTTCGCTGGGTTGGACCTTTCTTCCCTGGGTCCACGTCACTTACAGCAAGGAGATTGCCAAGTCGAATCACGAGCTCAACGTGAAGATCGTCATCCAACATGAAACCTATGATCGTGGCAAATACTCTTCGAAGCCCAGCAGAGCATACTACACCGACTACATGAAGGACGATGGCTGGCAGGTGTCGAGCTTTGAGCATGTTGAAGGCCAGTGGGAAATGGCATTGTTGAGAAGCAACTTGGACAATCAGCCACAAGAGATCGACTGGCATGTCAAAGGCAGGATCTTGATCTTTTCACCTCCATTTGCAAGACCTAAAGAACACGAAGATGTCGTAGAAGAAGAGCCCTCAGGAGGCGATGACGATGAAGAAGGAAATGGTGGTCAAGAACCGCCTGGCGATGATGGAGAAAATGGAGACGGGCCAAGCGGAGGACCTTCGAAACGTACGAAGACAGAGATCACAGAGATGGCAAAACCAGTGGAGACGGCAGAAGAGATTCCCAAGGAGGAGAAGATGGATGATGCACTTGATGCTGAACCTGTTGAACCGTTCCATGGTTGCACTGCTATCGATCCGTCGAACGCACCCAAAGAGGAATTGTCAGACGACGACGTAGTTACCATGAGTACACGAAGCACTCCGGATCGTCCGACCAGTTCGCGTGAGGTGCTCGACCGAGACAAGTTCATCATGAGCCGCTTCCAAGGAGAGATCGAGCTGAGCTCCGACAGCGATGGTCACGCATTCGTAGCTCTGGATCACCGGACTATGAACAAAGGAGAAAAACAAGTGTTTGTCGCCGGCCTGCAGACTTTGCAAGAGAACGACTCAGTCCTGCATGCACTAGTGTCGAATAACCCGTTGAGTGTACAACACATGGTCATTGTCAAGGATGACATGTTGATCAATGCACCCCAGAGTGCAAGGGTATTCGATGTAGGTGCAAGCTGGGTGAAGACCCGCAAGGAGGTCATCAAGCACATTTCGAATAAGATCCCTGGTTTGGTTGTACTGTTTTTGGAGAACACGGACCCCAGGAGGATTTGGAATGATATGCTCATGGAAGTCGACATGTATGGTTGCAACCTCCTTCTTTTCACACCACTTCTTGAGATATCTGTCGAACATTCCATTTGTCTCGGTGGTGACCTAGAGTTTGCTTTGGCAGGTCCACAAAGCCCCAAGATCTTGGAGGCGCTGGAAGGCTGGTGCGGAGAGAACATGATCCCAAAATGTTTTGAGGACGCAAAATCGGCAAGACTTCTAGAGATGTTGAGCACCATGTCAGAAGAAACTTATTTGGAGCATTTTGCACGGACATGTTTTGTCGCAGACGAACTTGAAGATATTTCTGAAATTGAGGACAGTGACATTGAGGGAGTTCTTCAGGAAACCAAACATGATGATGGAAAACCGTTGACGGCAAGAGAACAGGAAGAACTCATGCTAGATCAACTTGCATTGCCTGGAGCCGACATGACGGAACAGAAACGGAGACGTTTGTGGCGTGCTCTCCCCCAGAGGACTCGCATTGCAATTCGTCGCTTGCATCGGCAGTTCGGACATCCTGCACCGTCAACTTTGAAGAATATTTTAAAGGCAGGTAAGGCAAGCAAGGAGCTGATCGAAGCTGCACGTCTCGTCCGTTGTCAGTCTTGCGAAGACACTGCACCGCGTCCCCGCGATCATCCGGTAGGAAATAGTAATTTCCAGTATGAGTTCAATGCCATGCTTGGTCTTGATGTCACAGAAATGAAGGACTATGCAGGGAACAAGTACAGCACTCTCACGATGCTAGACATCTCGACAGGATTCCATTTGTCAGAGGTTGTCAAAGAAGGTGGAGGTATGCCAACGTCAGAAGCCTGTGCACAAGCCATTCTTCGCAGATGGATCAGTTGGGCAGGTTTTCCAAAGGCTGCGATCATGGATAGAGGTGTCCACAATCGAGGTGAGGTATCCAAGCTGTTCGCTTCGCACGGTGTTGAGATCTTCTACGCACCATTGGAAACCCCATCAGCCATTGGCAAGGTTGAAAGGCACCAAGGTATCTTGAAGGCAATCCTCAGGAAGACCATCCATGACATGGAAGCCGTTGGTCGCAATGCATTTGAAACATGTTTGCATGAATGCACTTCCGTGAAGAATCACATGCAAAGAGTCCAAGGCTATTCTCCAGCACAATGGGTCCTGGGTAGGAACCCAAGAGTTCCAGGATCTGTGACAGATATGGATGAGGCAGGAAACTTGGGCATCTTGGAGAACAAGCTTGACCCTGCAGCAAGCTATCATTTGTGCCATGCATCCCGTATGGCTGCGCAAAAGGCATTTATTCATTTGGATACAAGCTCCCGTGTTGCAAGAGCACTGACCAGGAATGCCGCGGTCCAGAACAAGAAGTCATTTGTGGTTGGAGACCTTGTGGTCTACCGTCGAGACACCCAGCAAGGTGGAACCGTGTGGTCCACTGCTTCGCGTGTGATTGGCATCGATCCGCATAATGGCATCTGGTTGCTACATGAAGGTATTCCTATTTTGTGTGCCGCTGGAAAACTTAGATCAGCCAATGAGAGTGAATCTTTGGCCTACTCTATTTTGAACAACATCCCAGTATTCCCGGAGGCAGTGACATTGGGACAGCAGAAGTACATACGAATGATGGATGAAGAAGCAAGCCCTAAGAAGGGACAGAAGAGAGAAGCACAAGCAGAAGATAAGACGGGCAAGGCTGCCCGATCATCTGCAAGCGCGAGCAGAAGCGCAGTCGCAGTTCCGATGACCCCCGGAGGCATTGGTGGTGATGATGAGGTCATGCTTGCATTGGTTGACAATGAAGACCATTGGAGAATCTCTGAGAACCATGCAATTCGTGTTCACAACAAGAGGAGATTCCATGACTTCCATCCGCTGCATGACGGAGATGTTCCGGAAGGATTCGGAGGAAGACGCGTAACCAGAAAAGTCTATGAAGACGGAAGTCGAATGACCAGCGAGTCCATGCCGGGCATGGATGATGTTGATTCTCGCGCATGGACAGGTTTCACAATCTTTACACGGGTAAAACACCCGTTGATCGCCATGGCCGCTGCTGACGACGCTGAACTCGATGTAGCAGAGTTTCGAGCTTTCGTGGCTCAACGCTTTGGAGAAAACAGTGAGACGCAGGTTGGCAAGGTGGCAAAGACGCTGCAATACGACCGATGCACCCCTGAGATGCAAGCTCGCATCTTGGATGCACGCCGTGCAGAGTGGAGCAAATACAGGAGCTTCAATGCTGCAATGCCTATTCGAGGCAAGGAATTGGAAGAGTTACTTCAAGAAGGGCATGTTCCTATTCCTATGCAATGGGTAGATGTGGATAAGCAAGCTCATCT
The DNA here is from genome assembly GCA_963970005.1 of Durusdinium trenchii. NCBI lineage: Eukaryota > Dinophyceae > Suessiales > Symbiodiniaceae > Durusdinium > Durusdinium trenchii. The sequence goes on from CAXAMN010025247.1 coordinate 9,730, forward strand.
GACAGGTACGCCTGAGCATCGGCCAGAAAACAGATCTCGGTTGGTAGCTTGTGGAAATCACGAACAAGTGAGCCGTGATTCACAGGGTATTCGTTGCGATAGCCCCACTGCTGAGACTGAAGGACACATGTTGATTGCAAGCTTCGCATCAAGCCATCGTGTGACCCTATATGCGGCAGATGTTTCCTCAGCATATTTTCAAAGTCAGCCAATGACGAGGTTGCTGTTGCTCAAACAGCCACGTGGTGGAATTCCAAGCCCGGATGTTCCACCGGATGCAATGTTGGTTGCACGCCTACCGATCTATGGCACGATCGACGCTGGCAGAGGTTTTTATTTGAGGATGAATGGTGAGATCACCAGTGCCGGGTTGAAGTGCAGTCGCATTACACCTGCATTGTACTATTTGCACAATTCCAAGGGAAAGTTGATAGGCATGGTCGCGACACATGTCGACGACTTGTTGTATTGCTACCTTGACGAAGGCAAGAAGACAATTGAAGGTATCCTCAAAAGGTTCACGATTGGCAAAACAGAATCGGGAAAGTTCCGATACTGCGGACGTCAGTTCGTACAGCATGAGGACTACTCCGTAAGCATTTCTACAAGTGAAAACTGTAGAACAGTGAAGCCGATCGAAATCGACAAGCACCGGAAGCTGTCGGAAAAGGTGACAGAGAAGGAGTTGACAAGCCTCAGGAGCGTTGTTGGTAGTTTGGCTTGGGTTGCCCGTTATGGAAGACCAGACCTTTGTTACCGTGTGAATGAGATGCAGCGTGCATGTAGCGCAAAGGCAACAGTGCAAGACTTGAAGAATGCCAACAAGGTTGTTGAATTGGCACTTCAAGGAAGTGACTTGCAGATCACCTTCAAGAGTGATTGGATTGACTGGAGCGATCTAGCAGTTGTGACATTTAGCGACGCAAGTTTCGCAAACGAAGAAGGTTTTAAGAGTCAGCAAGGCCGCATTCACTACATAACGAATGCGAGCAGCCTCAAGGAAGGCAGTCACAGAATGCATCTGATCAGCTTTGGTTCAACTACCCTCAAAAGGGTGTGTCGTGCTACATTGCAAGCAGAAGCATATGCTCTGCAAACTGCAGTCGAACATGGAGATCGCCTACGATGCCTGATTTGCGAGTTGACCGGACGACTTGATGACTTCAAGAACTGGCATGAAGAAACCCAGAGACGAATGGCGCACGTGTACTACACAGATTGCAGGAGCTTATCGGACCATTTACTGGCAGAAGTTCCAAGAAAGGTACAAGACAAGAGGCTTGGCATAGAACTTGCCGCATTGAGGCAAGGGGTATGGACTGTGAGTGGTGAGAGAACATCAGAGATCTACAGTCCCTATGGTGACCACCTGAGGTGGATTGAGACATCGAAGCAATTGGCAGACCCGCTAACCAAGAGCATGAAGCCGGACTACCTTCTCAAGACACTGGAAAGTGGCCTTGTAAATGTCGAGAACAGTGGCGCATGCGAGAAGGGAGCCAAGAAGAAAGATGGAGAAGTCTCACCTGACTTGTTTTGAGAATTCGACATGGAATGGCATGGTTTACGGCCCCACGGGGAATAGAGTTGCTTGGCTGCCTTTGTACAACTTGAACTGTAAAGCCCGCAACACACCTGTAGATAAGACGGGTGTGAATTTCAGCTGTTGTAGCCAGGGTGTATTGCGTACAGTTGATGCACCGTCGCTGCTGTTTCGGCTGAACAGGGCCCTTGAGCTGATTCGCTGCTGCGAAAAGGAACTGTGCGAGATTCAAACAAGAATAGTGATTGCAACCAAGAATCAGTTGGGGGGCAACTTTGT
>CAXAMN010025248.1:0-11551 GCA_963970005.1 Durusdinium trenchii
AGGCGGATTGGAACAGCTTGCGATCACGGCAGGTACGCTGGGATGATCAGTCCCAGTATCACCAGGAAATCGAGAGTGTCTTCGTTGGTGGCAGACTCTCGTTCCTGCTGCCACCCCCTGCTGTGAACATCTGTTGACAAACGGTACCCTTGGAAACAGGGGTTGACACACACAGAATGCCGCAATCGGCGCAGTGAGGCTCCGTGCAGGGACTTTTGTCTCAAAAATCGCCGGCGTGCTGGGGGTCGTGTCCTTTGTGGACATACAGCCGGATGAGCTCTTCAGCCGCCGCGGGTGCTTGTTGTGGTGGAAAAGTGTAGGTGTAGATTGCGTGGAGTCTGGAAGCTAAGCCGGAGAGAGCCAAGCGCTGGCTACGGGCGCTGGTGTGGTCCCTGATTTTCCAGGGCTGGGTGGGTTGGATGTAGGTGATGGTGCGTTGTGGTAAGTCAATGTTGAAGCCCAAGAGGTGGAAGTCGTCAACTGGTTCCAGTTCGACTGGGTCACCAAAGAAGTTGTGGTGGATCAAAGTTTGGATGGCTGGGTGGGACAGGAAGTGTTCGTTGTGGACAATGAAACGGTTGTCTACGTATCGGTAGTAAGTGAAGTGGAGTGCTGTATGTTGAAGAAGGTTGCTGTGTAGCTGGTGCCAGGAGTGTTCGATCAAAGTGATAGCGACATTGCATAGGGCTGGAGAGAGCTGGGAGCCAATCCCGGCCCCTCTGATTTGTTTGTATGTGTTGTTGCATGCCCGGAAAATGCAAGTGTTGAGTGCAAAGGCAACAATGGTGGTAATGTCAGAAGTGTGGATGGTCCGTTGGGTGGGATGCTTGGTGTGATGTCGGCCGATGTGGGAGTGGTGGAAGGGATTGCCGGTGGTGTTGGCGTCAACTGTGAGAGTGTGGGTCGTATTCTGGTGTTGCCAGTGCTGGATCATAGAGTGGACGGCGTCAATGAGGCGATGCTGTGGAACTGAGTTGAAGAAGCCCACGAGGTCATCATTGTTGGCGTGGAGAGTAATGTCGGCTGGTGTATCAGCGAGGTAGCAGTGGAAGTGGCGCCAAAGTTGAGGTATAGAGAGTTGACCTGGGTGTTGAGGGTAAAGGTGTTGTAGGATAGTGTCAAGTGCTCGGCTGGTGATGCGTAAGAGGTTGCCACTAAGAGATTGGAAGTATGAGATAATAGTGCGTCCCTGGTTCCAGTGCTTCTTTTACTTGAGGTGAACAATGCCGTAAGGGATCGTGAAGTCTTTTCGAAATCCCCGCTTGTATTTGGTTCGTAAAACAGTGGGGATGGTAGCGGTGAGGTGGTCGTGGATGTTGGATGAGGTCAATGCGGAAGTGGTTCGAAAAGTTCTGGGGAGTGCCAAGTGTTCAGAGCGCCGGCAAAATATTGGCGTGGACTGAAAATGCGAAGCTGCTGGAGTGCGTGGTCGGCGTGGTGGAGGACAACCTTGTCGCCAAGAAATTCTTGGAGCTGGCGGATGAGGCGAGCTGTAAAGCGTGGTTGTTGCTTGAGATGTTGAGTGTGGAGTCGCCATTGATGTTGGAGGAACGGTTCCAAGTGGTGGACAAGGGAGGGTGGAAGGCCCTGAACGCGTAGCCATTTGGAGAAGGCGGTTTGGAAAGTGAGGAAGTACCTGGCTTTGCTGGGGTAGAAAATGCTATTCATGTTTGCTGCAAGAAAGATGCGTAGGTGTGGAGGCAATTGCAATTGATCAAGGGTGAGAATGTAGTAGTCGTTGATGGTGGAGGTGGCCGGATCAAGAAGCAGTGTGCGAAGGTGGGCACAGGCACAGGGTAGATCACTGGCCTGTGGCGGAGTGCGGAGGGTATCTTCCCAGGTGCGATGGTTGTGGAGCTGTGCTCGCAATGTTTTGTGTGCTGCTTCACGTAGGCGGTGTGTGGGTAGATGTAGTGGGATGGCCAAATGTTTGTGTTGTTGGATGGTCGTCTGTAACCATTGCTGGCAGTGCTTGGTGAAGTCGGTGTGAGCCAAAAACGGCAAAATGAGGGGTAAGTTCGGTTTTGGAGGGGTCAGGTTTCGATAATGGAGTGCCTTGTTGATAATGTGTAAGGCTCGGGTACGACCTGGTTCTTCCAGGATTGGCTGCCATACGTCGAATGGCATATACTTCGAGGTCCGTGTGGCGGCCACTGCGGAGCTGTTTGGCCGCTTCAAAGGAAGCAAGTGTGTGTTTTGTGAGGTTGCGAAGGAGTGTGAGGGCGTGATGCTTTGTGGAGGTGAAAAGGTAGGGTTCTCGGAGCGTCTGTTGCCGTCTGCGAAGCCTGCGAAAGAGACGTTTGTGGGTGGCCAGTCGGGAGTAGAAGTGGGCTCGATGCATCCTTCGGCTTTTAGCTTGAGGTGGTGGGAGATGAACGGCCAGTTGAGAGGTGGCATCCAGTTGGAAATAAGGTGGTGTTCCTGGATCCAGACTTGATCGTAGTTGTCATGGGAGGAGAGTTGGATTGGAGTGAAGTGATGCATATTGTTGTGGGAATGCCAATAGCGTAGAGATAGTTCCGCAGAGACTGGTATGTTGTTCTGGAGTTGTTTGAGCTTAGCACGTCGGTTGTGTTCCCGATGAGGGATGCCAATGCCCGTGGAGCCGATGTAAAAGTGGCCGTGTTGGTGGTAGCAGCGATGTGGTGAGGTGTGGTTGAAGTAGAGCTTGACGTAAACAGAGTTAGGTGAGAGAAAGTGGTGGTAGTGATAGGTCTGGGGGGAGCACTCGGAGGTGCTGCAGTCGTTGGCGCCATTGGGAGCGTCGCTCCGGGAGCGTTGTGTGGAGGATGGGTAGCAAAAGAGTAGGGTGAGGTGGATGAGGCCGACGGCAAAAATTGCTTCAGCGCGTTCGATGTATTGGCTGTAGTGGATAAGTGTGGATAGGGCTTTGTGGAGGCGGTGGAGGTGTTGTAAAAGGTTGGAGTGCGGCTGAAATTGGCTGGATAAGGAGAGTCAGCAAGCCACCGCTGCTCCCACGCTCACGATGTGCTGGAGGCTCTTGATCGTAAGCTTGTTCACCCGAGCGAGGGGAAGGCCATAGCGGGTTGCTGCTTCTTTGAGCTGGTCGGTGGTGATCTTGTTGGTTTGTAGGATGCGTAGGATTTCGTTGGCGGAGTCCTGGATGGCAGAGTCAAACGTGCGCATCCACAGTTGGATGGCTGGTGTAGTCCATGCCTCAGGGACATCATCCTTTAGGGATGGATGTGGAGGTTGCAGGACATCGGCCAGGGCTGGAGGCTGGTTGGGGCGCGGGATCCGCCGGGGCCGTGGGAGCGCTGGGAAGGGTGGCAGCGGCAGAGGAATGGCCAGCTTCTTTGCGTGGTGTAAGCTCAAGTCCATGTGCTTGGAGTTTCTGGTGCGCTCTGGCGAGGTCATCGGAGGTGGACTTGAGCGCGCGAAGGGCGGAACCTTCGGCAGCGGCTGGGGCGTGAGTCTGGAGTTGTTCTGTGATAAGAGCAATCAGAGGGCATGGAAGGCCCGGGCCTGGGTCATCTTGTTAGGGATGGTTGTGCCTTGCGCAGTGTGAAGGGCTTCTGCGATGGCGTCCAAATCAAAACGCCGGTCTCTGATTTTGTGGAGAAGATGTGTGGTAAAAACTGATACTCCTGGTCGGTATGACGCCGCAGAACTTTCCATGGCTGAGAGTACGAGCTGTATAATCCGCCGTACCATGGTATGCCAGGAGCCATGGAAAGACATCGAATGTGGGCAAACCGGCAATACCGACCCGGCGAGACCATTGTGTTGGTTGGATAATGCGGTGGAGCTGGTGGCCGTGGACTGAGTGGGAGTCCCAGTGGGATTCTGTGGTGCCGGTGGTGTTGGATGGGATGGGCTGTGCTTGAAGGATGTGTTGGTCGGAGCGGTCGGAGCCGTGGTTGGCAGTGGAGGTGGCGGCAGAGGAGGGAAAGCCTGGCTGGCGGCTGGGGAGGAAGTGTGGGCTGGTTGTGAGGTGCCAGGTGATGGTGTGTAAGGGTGACGTTCGTGGGCTTGTTGGGTGCGGACTGCGTGAGTGAGTGGGCCGTACGTGCCGGTGGGAGTATATTGGTGTGCGTGTTGGCTCGAGCTCTGCTGCTGCTGTTGCTGCTGGAGAAGGTAGTGTTGCCAGTAGAACTGCTGCCATTGCGCGTCCATGTTGGCTGGCAGGAATCGAAGATGGTAGAAGGATCGCGGCTGGTCGTTCGAGCAAGATAGCTGGGAAGTAAGGTGCTGATAACACTGAAAACAAGGACGGTGATTGTCGAAATGATGCAAAACGCTCAATGTCCGTTACGGTAAAACTGCAAGTGTGATGGCTAACCAAAAACCAAGGTGAAACTAAGTGTCAACATGATCACGACAATGAGACCTGATGGGAACTCCAACTTTTCGTGGTGCGATGTGAAACGGTAAACGGGCGCACTGGAGCAGGATGTCCACTATATGAATGAAAATGATAAGTCACGGATACGAAGTTGAAAGTTGAACAAAACATGTGAAAAGTAAACCGCATGTGGACGCCATTGTGCAGTCTAATCGGCGTAGAGCAACACACTAAAGGTGGCATCAGGCTGCTCAGTAGTGGGACGATCCTCTCATTGATGTTCCCAGCCGCGGCCATAGTTGCACCATGGGTCTTCTTCCGGGCGGTATTCTTCTTGGCCGGGTTGGACTCGTTGCGGCCTTGATGGTTGCGCTGGGGGTAGCATGCGCTGTGAATGCGGCTGTGGTTGCGCTGGATCGCCAAGAAAAGTGCTGGGTGGTTGGGGTTGTGGTGGAAGAAGTGACTGGTGGACTGTTGGGCTGCATATGGTGCGTATGGGTGAGTGATCGGGGGAACTGTGCATGGTGGGGCCGTGGAAGGGTATGGTGCCTGGAATTGCAAAGGTGCGACAGGTGTCCAGTAGGGTGTTGGTGCTGTGGGAGCCGTGAAGTGGTCGCTTGGGCTGGGCAAAAGGTGGTGGTTGCTGCTGGAGTGGTTGAACGAGTGGTGGAGTGGTGGTGGAGCGCAGTTGCGGCACGGGCGAGCCGTAGCGTGGATCAGCGGGGCGTTCCAGTGAGAACGGTTTCGGCGTGGTGCGCTCGATCGCGGTGGAGTTTTCGAGCGTGGGCGCTGTGGTGCGCCGCCCACGGGCGCCGCAAAATCGGTGGACTGTGCGGGCGTGGGTGGCTGATCGACTGTAGGTCTGTAGGTGTTGGAATGAGGGCGTGCACCCAATGGTCAGTGGGGCGCTCTGGATTGGGTTGTTTGTTGTTTGCTGACGTGGTGCTGGCCGTGGAAATGGGTGTAGTGGGATGAATTGTGGTGTCAGCAGGAGAGGTGGGTGCAGAGGCTGCGTTGGGTGTGGCAAAGCCCGGGTACTGGACAATTGCGTGGATATCGGTCTGGATAGAGGCGGTAGGTTGTGGCTCCTGCGCTGTTTGGACCTCAATGTGGCAGAGGTCAGGGCGAGGTGTGGTTTGTTGGTCTTCATTGATCATAGGTGGGGTAATGATGAGTTCAGTTTGCTGAGAAGTGTGGGTGGTGGAGTGTCGTGGAGTGGTCTGTGTGGAGTTGTGTTGTAGAGCTGGCGTTGCCGGTGGGAGAGTGGGTAAATAGCGCCGAACTGCAAGGCGGGAGATTGACCGGTTGACCCGGTGACAAAGTAGATTGTGTTGGGAAAGGAGGGTCGGCACTGGTGGACAGTGGTGGATCGTCCTGGACGTTGGCAAGGTGGAGGTTGGTAGTGTAATTGCGGACTTGGCGATGGAGGGCGGGTGGTAGTGCGTCTTGAAATGCTTGGTGGAGAAGTGGTGTTTCTGTCAGGGCGGAAGTGGTGGAGAGGTGCTGGTGTAAGGTGAAGCGATGGAGGTTGAGGTCAGTAAGTACTCCGCAAATGATGTGAGGAGGATCTTCATCGTATACTGCTGCCCAAAAAGAGGTCTCACTGCTCTCATCTGGCGGCTGCGGCAGAGACATGGGGTCGAATCGCGCATGTGCAGAAGGTGGAGCGTGAACAAATGGCTGCGGCGAACTAATAACGCAAGCTGTGAGACTGTCTGAAAAGGATTGAGAACTGAAGTACGCAGTGGACTAATGTTGGTGACAGAGTGGGAAGTTCCCTTGAAGTGAAACACAAGAGTCGAACTCACAAGCCTGTGGTACAAGGCAGTGGAAGTGTAGGTCGGCTTTTTTGAGTCCGGCTGTGAGGACGATGCGTGGTGAAACGGGGGGACATTGGGTCCCCCGGCCAAAGTGGTTGTTCAGCCGTAAGGTCCAAGGCGCTGGCATGTTGGCCGCGGCCGTAGCAGCACTGCGTGCGATGCGGAGGATAGCGTTGGTGAGGTGGTTGGCTTGTTGTTCTGTGAGAGGAAAGTCTGGAATAGGTGGAAGTGGTGGAAAGAGTGCCGGTGGAGCTGGTTGTGGTGGCGGCGGTGTGGTAGTTGGTGTGAAAGCCGGCTGCGGAGCAGGGCACATTGGTTGCGAGTGTGGTGGCTGATAGTGTGAGGAATTGCGTTCCGGTGGCATGTAACGGGTGGAGGTGGCTGGAGTATTCAGGCGCTGGTGGATGTAGCGAGAAAAGTTGTAAGGCATGATTCTGCCGTCACACCGCGGTCTGGGAATCCGGACTTGTATTTGCCTGTGTGTTGAAGAGGAAATGGGGTTGTTGCTGCTGGAAGAAGGCGGGGAGTGGAGGAGGGATCGAGCAAGGGCAGGTGGAGGAACGAGAGCGGTGGCCATAGGTGGAGGGGCGAACTGGAGGCGATCAGGTGGCTGCCCGGGTCTGGATTTCTTGAGGATGGGGACGTTGGTGGTCAGGATGACTGGATCCTCGGCGCTGGTGGATGTAGTAGGCGATGGTGGAGGTTTCGGTGTTGTAATGGTCGTAGCTGGCTGTAGTGCTGGTGGCTTGTGGGATGTAGCTCGACTGGTGCGGTTGCGATGCGTGGGAGGTGGAATTGGTGGTGTCTTAGGCGGCGGTGTGGTGTACATGCTGCTGCTGTTGAAGTGTCCTCAGGACCTGGATCTGTCTCGTGAACGTGATCTGTCTCGAGGCGTGTTGTGGATGCCAGAGCGGTGGCGGGCAGGCGCTGGAGAGTTGGGTGGTGTGGTGGCTAAAAAGTCGGTAGTGTTGTCAGGGAAGGTCACTGTGGGATCGACACGCCAATAGCCTGGGTGACCTGGAGGTCCGGGAACGAACTGGAGTAGGCGACGTGCTTGAGTCGCATGGTAGCCCGGCCCAATTCAACAATGCTTCGGTGGTATTGGTAGTAGACTGCGTAGGCAGTAGGATCCCAAAACATGTCGAGGCTGGGAGCAGCGCCGTTGGTGATCGGATGCTCAAAAAGCTGTGTGACAAGTAGGTGAAGGAAGTCGAGGAGGTTGTGAAAGGCAAGGATTTCTGGTTGGAATGTGAAAGAAGGTGCAAGGTGAGTGGGGGGGTTTCCTGGCAGGAAATGCTGTGCCTCTTCGGCGCTGAAGCGTGTCAGTCAGGGTGTCTGTCGAGGTCGCTTCGCTTGTGGGCGGCGCCAGTGTGCTGCGGAAGAGGTGCTCGTTGACCATGGTTGCAAAGCTGAAGGAAATAGAGCACAGGGTGAGCGGCGTTCTTTCAAAGGCTGCGGATCACAGCTGAAATCGATGAGACAGTACTCAAAAGAATGATTGAAATGCAATGATTGACGTGAACAAGGTTGAGTGAAACAGTCGCTCGGCAGCAGTGAAAACTGGGAGTGAAATCCGCGAATATTTCCAGCAGCGCGCCGGGAGGAATTTGGTGAAACTAATATTTACACGAAATAGCTGCCGACCGATGGATCGTGATCGGCTTCCTGATGGCTGTCCTCACTGTTGTGGCCTGTCTCAGCTGCAGCTGCCGCATCCGCAGTATGTAAGGTTGGTGCTGTTTGTGAGGGAGTAAGCGGAGAGGAAGAATTGGAGTAGTCTGCCAGGGATTGCAGCTGTTGTGGGGATGTACAATGTGGGGGTGGTGGTGGTGTGTGAGGAGCTGGCGATGCATCTGCGGGTGAAGTAGGAGTGGGAGAAATGTGAGGTGAAGGGTGAATTTGCTGTGGTTGGATGGATGCGTCATGTCTTCGTTGTTCTTCTTGAAGTTCCTGCCAGCGGCTCTGGCATTGTTCAATGGAGAAACCAACTCGGCGAGCAACGTAGTTCCAGTTGGGACGTAAGCGGCTGTCGGTCTTCAGTTCGATGAGCTTGAGATCAGCTTCTCCATCCCAATCATCCCAGTTGGCATCGGAATTCAATGGAGGTGGAGGCTGACGTTTCTTCTTGGGTGGTTGTGGCTGTGGCTCTGAAGGAGGTGTGTTGGAAGAAGAATGAGTAGGTTGAGGTGCTCGTCGGATAGGCTCAATGGGTGCTGAGTCACAAGATGAGGTGGGCGAGACAATGGGGACGGCAAAAGAAGGAGGTGCTGGTAGTGGAGGAAATGTACGTTGGAAATTGGGATCAACCTGTCCGGTGTGGAGCAGGTATAGGTTGCGCAGGTTGGCAAGGATGTCTGTGGCTTGTTGGAGGAGGCGATGCAGCTGTGTGAGGGCAATCGTGGTGCGGTGGATCAACTGTACTGGTGTCGAGCTGGGATGCATCGTGAATGATGGCTTGGATGATGAGCGCCAATGATAATGATGTTCAGCAGCTGCAGCAGCGGCTCGGCGGCGCTTCCCCGGTGGCGGCGCGGCGCAGCATTCAGTGACAGCACGAACGTGCATATGAATTAAAAAGTGCATGTTCGAGCATGAATTCCACGGGAATCTCGATCAGAAAAAAGCTTTCATGGGTGGGTGACCAAGTGAAAGGATACGCAGCCCTGCCTGTGTTCGCAACATCAAGAGGCCTTCAAATTCTATGGAGAAAAGAAGTACGGAGGTCTTTTGTTAAGCCGACATCAAAGTTACCTCTTAAGCAAATTCTCGCGCAACAAATTCCGCTCGGCAACGTGGCATCGCAGGTCACTGAATTAGACCGGCAGCTCGCCCAGATTTTCCGCTAAACGGGAGGTATGTGGCTGGAGTGAAACTGCGGCGCTCAGGACATAAGTTGGCTGAGGTGGCTGTGAGGTGGTGCTGAGGTAGTTGAAGTGGCGTTGTAGGTTGGTAGTGGAGATGTTCAAGTGTCAGGTGGTGTCGCATTGACTGACCAGGCAATGCCTTTGATAATGGCGTTGTCTGGGTGAATCACCCAGGACTTGGCGTTGGCGTGGTGTACAGCTCCTTGATGTTGTTGTAGCAAATGCATGGCGTGTTCTTCGCCGCCGGTGGTGAATTTTGTGCCTTGGCCCCAGGCCAGGATGTGGAGGATGACTGACTGGACGTTCTTTGATAGGTTCCATGTGTTGTGTAGGATGCGTGCATGTTCGGAGTTGTCATGGTTGAGTTGGTGGGTAATGCGGACGCCCTGGGCAAAGAACCCCGGGTTGTCTGGAAAGTGGAGTTTGCTGGGGAGGAGACGGCCCTGCTGGAGGATGTTGGTGATGTTGCCACGAGGGCCGGTGTGTCCTGCGTGGATGTGGACAATCTCAGGTGTGTTGGCAGTAGCACGGGTGGCAGGTGGAGGAAAGGGACGGGTGGCTTTCGGAACGAGGCTGGGAATGGTGAGGCAGTGGTACTGGTAAAGGTCATATGCGTTGGTGGAATCATTCCACTTGATGTGTGTGAATTGGCGAAAGTCAGAGATATCTTTGTAAGTGAAACCGCTGTCAAGGAGGAGTGTGGCAATGTAGGAATGTTGTGGTTTGTTGGGTGATCCCAGCTGTTCGGCATGCCAATCGAGCCAGTGTTCCAGTTGTTCCTGGGGTGTGTGTTGTTGTGGTTGTGAAGTAGGGCGCCAAGGTCTGTCGGTGCGGCGCAGAGCTGGGATGGTGGGGTAGGTTGTCTGAGATAAGTTGGTGACAGCATCCTGCTGTGTGGAGTCATTGTTGGGGCGAAGTGAAATGGGATGTCTGGAACGGCTGCGTGTCTGAGCGAGTGTCAGAGTAGGAGTAGTAAGATGAGGTGGATGGAGAACGTTGTCGACGGTGGCGTGATGAACGATGTCGGTGAGACGAACTCTGCTGTTTCGTGGAGCGCTGCTGTGGATCGGAGTGTCTTTTGCTGTGGCGTCGTGTGCGCCGTCCCCGAGTGTGATGGCGGCGATGTGTTCGGCGGGAGTGGTGGTGGTGGTGGGGCTGCAGCCGGCTGTTGTGGCTGTGGTTGAGAGGTGGGTAGGTCGGCTTGTTGCTGCGGTTCTTGCTGTGTGGCGGTTGCGGCAGCTGATGGTGGCGGCGGTTTGTCCACAGGTTTGGAGGAGGGCTGGTCCGAAGCAGGTTGGTTTGCCTGAGGTGACTGTGCTGCAGAAGGTGATGTTTGGAGGTCCCCCGTTGCTGTGTGGGGAGATGGTGATGGGTTTGCAGCTGCTGCGGGCTCTGGTGCAGCAGGGGATGTGGTGGAGTTGGGCTGGGCTTGGTTTTGCACCCCGGTGGTGGGATGAGCAACTGGTGGAAAAACTGAATATGGTTGCCAAACGCCTTGGCTGTAATCCCACGGAGGTGGGGCTGTTTGGGCGGTTGGTGATGAAGGGTGTTGAACTGGAGTGGCAGGGTGCGGGTGTGGTGGTTGATGCTGAGGAACCAAAGTCGGTGGCTGTGACGGTAAAGGTTCTTGCGGCTGAACTGGGATTGGGACAGGATATGCCTGGGGATGTGGTACTGGAACAGTGAGTTGTAGCGGAGGCTGAAATTGTGGTAGGGTTGTAGGGTGCCATGTGGGCTGAGTATGTGAGGCCACGTCAAAAGCTCAGACAAAGTCTTACCAGCCGCGCAATGGCTCCGGCGCGGGGCAGCGGCTAGCACTGATGTCTGCTGAAAAGGTGAACGGATGGTGAAGTGATATGACGATGATAGTGTGATCCGCCATGATATGAGATGTGGTGCCATGAGATGATCCGCAAAATGGTGATCAGTGAAAAGATGAAATGGCGAAGATCTTGCACTGATAAAGAGGTGAGGTGATATGAAAATGTGATAATCACATCTGCTGCAAACCCTGGTGGTCACTGTACATCTTTGAAAAGTCTGATATCGGCTGCTTGACAAAGTGCAGTACTGGTATGAACTCGTTGTAAAACCACTCCAGCATGAACCAAACAGTAATGCAAACGCGGAATCAGAATCAGAAATCTCAAGTGGTGTTCTTCCATCGTATTAGCCCGGCGGCTCGATGTGCAGTGAATTCAGGGTAGAGAAAGATCGATGAGAGAATCAATGAAAAGTAACTCAAATTCCAGTATGGAAACAGCGCCTCCTTGCGGAGGATCACACCCAGCACCCATGTGGGACGGCTGAGCGGTTCACACTTCGACATTGGTTTTCAGTTAGCTCAATTGCCAGGTCAAAAATGGTGATAGAACGGCATGGTGAAAAGTCCGATGAGTTGAAGGTGTTTCAACAATGGTTTGGTGCACATCTGCAGTTCGCGAACGCGCGGCAGCTGACGGTGGCAAAAGAAAGGTTTAGGGGAGGAAACATGCGACCACCATGAATCAAAAAAGGCGGATTGGAACAGCTTGCGATCACGGCAGGTACGCTGGGATGAT
>CAXAMN010025249.1:0-11551 GCA_963970005.1 Durusdinium trenchii
AACGCCGAACCGCGTGTCGAACGGGATGTGGCGTGCTTTCTTTTCACGCGCCTCCAACCTAATAGCGATGCCCTTGGTTCCTAGTAAGGCCAGGAGCCCCGTTCGTAGCGTCCAAACGCTCCTAATCGAGTAATTCGGAGGCCGTTCTTAGCGAGTCGGAATTTTGCACTGAGTCTTCTCTCCGAGTGACACGGAAGACGCGAGGGATGGGCGTCTTCTTGTGCCCTTTTTGTCGCTTCGAATCCAACTTTGACTTTTGTTTTTCGAAAAAAGAGAAGATGTGAGAAGATGTGAGCATTGAAAACTCTAAAACTTCACAGATGAGATGTCGTTCTTTTCTCTCACATTCGATGTCCTTTCCTCGAGCGAAGCGGATGAGCCGCGGCTCGAGACGGCCCTTCTTGCGGATGTGATGGACCAAAAAGCGCGACCACGGAGCGACTGCCGTTTTCTTCAGAAACAGCGACACGGTGTCACTTGAGAAGAGCGTCGAAAATCGACTCTTGTCTACTTACTCTTCTAGTCTTTAGATGTCTTTAGTCTAAGAAGACTTTGAGTAAATCCAAATCAGTCCAGATCCAGTTGGCACACACTGTCGACTGTCGTGACTGTCGTGACTGTCGTGTGTCGTCCGTTGAACACACTGAGACTGAGATCGACGCAATTCTTGTGGAACGCCAACTGGGGTACGCACAACATGCGAACGGGTCGGAAGTTTGAAACTGTTTCTGAAATTAGATCCAAAACTCAGCGCATGTTCGATGCGTATTTATCTAATTCCCATTCGAACATAAATTTCCAGTTCGGGTTTTCACATCACTTGTGAAATCGAAGTCACAAGATCCTTGACATCATTGACATCATGATCCTTGTGTCATGAAGTCACTTGAACCTCACCTGAAGCTTTTGGCGACAGTTTTCAATGTGTCGTCGAAGTCAAAAAGCATGTATCGAACATGTTTGTCACATTTGCCCCCAGTCCGTTTCGTGAAGATTTCTTTAGCATGGAGAGCATCCTTGTTTCACTGCTCGATGAGGGTTGAATCAAAAAGGGTTTCAGAATGGAGGCAAGGGCTTTGCGCTTAGAGAAAAGAAAGATAAAGAAAGGGTCTTTTCAAAGTCTAGTACGTGGCTGGCCGCTTCTAGGTCTCAACTCCGTCCTTGTACGCCTGGCCGTCCTTTTGACTTCACACCTCGAGTCGACGAGAGCCGCTGTCCGCTGGAAACCGAAGCTGTCGAGCTCATTGGAACATCCGGTCGAGCCATTCCTTGTCGATGTCTTCTTCTCCTTTCTTCGGATCTTCCTCGAGCCTAAACCAAAGCCGAGACCGTGTTTCGTGACTTCCTCGAAGTTCGTGAAGAAAAAGGTGACAGCAAAGTAGAGGACAGAAAGGGTCGGAAGGAGTTCCAAGAGAGAAAAAGATGTTTGTCAAAGTCAAAACCGTGTTTGACACATGCTGATCATATCGTGTTATTATGGATCGTGTTTGTCACATCTCACATCGACACGATGAGACTGAGGTCCTTCGTTTTTGAACGAAGTAGAGCGATCGTCGTCGAGCTCTTCTCTTTCTTGAAGCTAGGAGCGGGCATCACTACTAGCAACGCTATTAGGGGCTCCTCTTAGCAAGAACGCTACTAGGAGCGGGCATCGCTACTAGGAACAAGTGCCTTAACAATGTTTGCTAGGCAGCGAAGTGCCTCGCTACTAGGAAAGGGCATCGCTGCGCAGGGAGAGTTCCGAAGCTCGACCGACTCTCAGATCTGCCGGAGCGCACTGCGCGCCCTCGGTGACGGGTTCGTCAAGTAAGCACAAGGCTCAAGGCACAAGGATGCAACATGACAAGCATAAATGCAGAATGCAAATGCAAACAAACAACTGGACAAGCTGCTTGCCAAGTGTAGTTTTCAACGTGTGCTAGGCAAGTTCGGCGCATTCCACACTCTGTCTTGCTTATCGAGCTTTGGAAGGTGAAACTTTTTCTCTAAACACTTCTTGAGATCGCGGCTGAAAGAGGCAAACTGAAGGTCCCAGCAAACGAATTGAACGAAATGTGACTCAATGACGAGAAAAAGACAAGTCGAAGGCTTCGAACGACTCGCAGCCGTTTCGCGACGAGTCATACCACGTCGCAGGTGACACCGGTCGTTCCGGTGGTGACACCATCCGACACCCAACTGGCGGTGCTATGTGTGCACGCGCTCGCGCCCTCCACCTCGAAAAGCTCCGTGAGCTCGCGATGTGAAACGAGAAGTTTTCGTGAGAAGGACGAAGTCTGACGAAGTCGAGGAAAAACACGCATTTAAGTGCCGAAGAAAGGTCGTGTTTGCTTGTCTTCATGTCTTTGCTTTTGTGCAAGTTCAGTCTACACTTTCTACGCTATCGGATCACAGTGAGTAGATGTCCACAGGCTGTGCCTTTTCCAACTTACGCTATCGAGACCAAGAGAGATCAGATGAGACAATCGACATGAGATCTTCAATTTTGTGTGACTCGAGTCCAAAGTTGAAAAGCAAATCACATAGGTTGTTTCATGTTGTGTTCGAAAAAGGTTTCAACGAAGCCGTGATGCGTGAGCCTTCTGACGCTCGCCAGATACCTCCATGTGGAGTTGATCAAGCCTTGATTCGAGAGTCGAGCGAAGTAGCGAAGCGAAGCGGAGCTGTTTGAGTCGAGCTCCGTTGAGCCGAGAGAACTCGAGCTCGCTTGACTTGCGCAATGCGGAGGAAGATGTCTCGCGATTCATGCGCAATCTTCGAATCACCCTCCATGGAGACCCATGTCTTTCACGACAACATCTCACCTTTCTTTGAAGAATGAGGTGATCAGCGGGTGACGAGTCAATGAGTGACGGAATCAGAGAAAAAAGGAGAGGAAGACGCGAAACTCTCAGATCCTTGAGGCCGCCTTTGACGCCCTTGACGTCACTTTGGGCTTCGCCCTAAACACGACGCGCTTCTGTCACTCTCACTCTTC
This sequence comes from Durusdinium trenchii, assembly GCA_963970005.1. Taxonomy (NCBI): domain Eukaryota; class Dinophyceae; order Suessiales; family Symbiodiniaceae; genus Durusdinium; species Durusdinium trenchii. Next base: position 2,978 of record CAXAMN010025249.1, read on the forward strand.
AGGAGGTGTCCATGTTACACACGATGTCCATGTGTCCTCGGATGTCACAACGGATGAAGCAATTTTAGATGGACGCGGCGATTGCGACCTCATTCTGTGCAAGTTTGTGTGTCCTTGAGAGAGGAAGCAAAGGGCTGCACTTGCAGTGTGGTTGCAAAGTTGGAAAGGGACTAAAGTTAAAGTTTGACTAAAGCATACTAAAGGGACCTTGAAGAGTTTCACGTCAGAAAACGTGTTGTGTACATGCTCGAGAATTGGAGTGGAGTGCCTAAGAAAGCAGTAAGCGGAAGAAACGGAAGCGATGGACACGATAAGTGGAACTTCCGGAACTTCACTGAAGAAATGGCGGAGGCATTCGATGCGATGTGATCGACACGGACGCATAGCGGACCGGTACCGGTTCGACGTATAGCTGTGATCTTCATTCGACCAAGTCGTCGGCCATCTGACGGTGGCACCACGAGGCGTTCGAGGCATCGCGAGGCATCGCTAGCTGGCGCTGGCGGGGTTCCGATTGCATGAGGTGCATGAAGTGCTGCATGAAGTTTGTAAAACATATCAAAAGCGTGTTTGAACAAAAGGAAAACGACAATGCACTTCACCGTCACTTGAGCCGACACCAATTTCAATCGTTTCAGGCCCGTTCGTGGGCCGTTTCTCCGGGGCGCAAGAACAATCAATCTCTCGACGTTTTAGCATCGGCCGTTTGCGCAGCAAACAAGGTTCGCTAGGAACAAGTGCATCGCTAGTAACAAGTGCCTTACTAGTAACAAGAAGCTAGTAGAAACAAGAAGCTACTAGGATGAAGAAGAAGATTGCGCATTGTGCCGCCGCGTAGCAAATCTCAAGTGCGAATTGCTTGTCGTTCTCGAGATGAACTTGCCAGTCCCGCTTTCCGACACTCTTTGCACTCTTTGCGCCCAACACACATTGCGCACGTCATGAAAGCGAAAACTGACAGCAAAAGGAAACTAGAAACAAGGGCATCGCTACTAGCACCTGGCAGCAAGGTGTACGTGACAAGAAGCTAGGCCCGAAGGTTGGAGGCTGATGAAGGCCATCAGATCGTTTCTCCGTCACTCCGTCCACACGAGCAGGGTGCGCGTCGACCTGAAGGACACCGACCATCTTCTTCTCACCGGTGAATTCTTCTCTCAATTTCCGGTTTTTGCTCCGGTTTTCAATTCTCACATTTCAAACCGTGTCGGAGAGATGTTTTTGAAGCAAAAGAAGCAAAAAAGAGAACTGAGTCGGAAAGCCCTTTTGAGCGCCAAAGCGCTGCTCTTTTTGACAGACTGAGAACAGTTCTCTCGCAACGGTTTTGTCTCTTTTGAGCGCCAACGGGCGCCAACAACGGGTCTCACAGGTCTTTTGGGTTGCCGTGGAGTCCTACCTGAACAGTTCCGCTTGGGGGCTGAAAATGTGTTCAGATCAGCAGATCTGTGGACTGGCGCCATTTTCCTTTCCTTTTTCTCGCCACTTGCTTTCAGAAACCGAGTCAGGGACAGAAAGCGAAGATCTCTCAAGACAGACTCAGAGAGAGAAAGAAGAACCGAAGGTCCGAGTTGTTTGGCTCACTTTGACTCAGTGTGTGCGGCATAAACTTCGTGACGTTCGCACAAGTTCACAGATGAACACCTAGCAAAGCACATCTGAATGGACTCAGTGCTTTCGCCTTCAATTGGTTGAGAAGAGCTAGAAAATGTACTGAGTGAAGGGCAACTGTCCAGTTTCAACCTTTTGAAAGGCACGAAGCTTACGCTTCGTGCCCTATGCGGTTTTGGAGAATTGCACCAAAGGTTCTCTCATTTTTCGGAACGAGAAGCAGACTCGACCTCACTTGGAAGTAAGAATGTGGAAGGCTTGATGGACTGTTGTTTGTGTCTTGGAATTGGTTGAAACATGCTGTTCACCTTTGCTGTTCAAGAGCAGATTCAAGTGCGTTGACAAACCCAGACAGACCACCAGAATGGTACACATACAAGAAGGCCTATGTAGAGTCCAAACTGGTTCCATGCACATGTTGCCGCAGCTTAGAGTTTCCACTGGTTGGTTGCTGTGTGTGCTCCCCAACCCGTTCATTTGAAGCTCATTTGTCACACACAGGCCTTTCACATGCGATGTGGTTCTATGAGTAATGACAGATCTTTGGACAGCTTGTGAAAGGCAGCCCCAGGGCTCAAGAAGATTCATTGTGTAATCCGTTGTTGCTGCCCAGGTGGCTTGTCAGACTGCAGGTTCAAGTGCCTGGAGATTCCAGAAATATGGCCAACAGTGAGGTGTCTGACATAGCAACCTTCACCACAAAAGAGCAGCAAAACATGCAGGTTTCGAAAGGATACAGTTCTGGCACACAGGTCCAGTTCGGCTTAGCGTTGCTTCGAGCAAAGAGCGCCACCAGTTGCCTTTTTGTGAGCATGTAGAGGTTCGCTTGACTCAGTGGCTGGAAATCTGAGTGGCTCCCCGTTTCGAACAAACCGAACTTCTTCCAGTTTCGACTCAACTTCTTGAAGTTCCCTCCGTTTGCCGGTAGAGGATCTGTTCTCCTTTCACAGAGCTTTCGGCCAAATGCGATGCGGGTTTTAGTCTTTCTAGTCTTGGACCCAATGCGAAGCGTTTCCGAAAGGATAGTCAGACTCGGTTGGCTCCACATGCCAAGTCTTTCCTCAAGAAGCAAAAGTGCAGAAACAGAGCCTGTGAGAATCAATAAAAGACAACTGACGACTTCATTCAAACCATACTTTGCGTAATTCACATAGGCTGGAGACAAGAGTGGGCACAAGAGTGCACGCTTTGAACGCCAACGCAAAGGATCAGATGCTATTTGACTGTCAGTTGCTTCGCAGAGCTCACATGTTTTCACATATTCACATGTTTCATGACCAAAGACAGTTTGCAGAATGAAGCTTTTAAATCACTTCTGGGTTGGAGGCCATCGCTATTAAAGGTTGGAGGACACAGTTTGCTTGAGGAAGCCATTCGCATGTTTAACTCCAAAGCAGGTGTTCCCTATAAGACAGTTTGCCGTATCTCTTGGGCTCGACGCGTCGAATGTAATGGGTCACATGTGCACATGACTCCAAGCAGTACGAAGTTGACGTCCAAGCAGTTCGGTCAAACACATCCATTCGTGTGTTTCTCGCCTTTGACCTTGTGGCATTGCCAGTGCCACTTCCAAAGAAACAGAAATGTAACGTGAAATGAAAAAAACTTTTCAAATCTCGGCTTTAACACATCTTCAGACACCCACGAATTCGATTTGGGAACAGGCTTTGCCTGTTTGAGAACCATACTTGGCATACTTCACATAGGGAGACAAGAGTGGACGCAAAAGTGTCTTGCAACAATTAAGGGAGGCTGTTTGAACCAATTTGCTCGAGCTGTCAGCTTCGAGCTACATGTGTCACATGTTTCAAGTAGCTTGCAGTTCCGAGGCGCTAAAGGCATAAGATCTCAGTTCCGCAGCACTTTGGACGCTTTACGCATAACAAAAATGTGTTTTCGCCGCTTTAGCGTCACAAAGCCTTTGACGTCGTTTGTGTCCCATGCCTTCCTGTGGCTTTTCGAACGCTTCCAAAACAGAAGAAGACGATTGGTCTCTTCCAACGCTGTTCTGCAAGAATCTACAAACCAAGCATATCTCTGTTCTTCGAAATCAAACGTTTGATTTCTAAGTCTAAGGCATTGTGGAAAGGAAAGTAAGGGGGTGGAGGGGGGTTTGAGCATCCTATCTCATAAGTTGACAAGTTGGTCAAGTTTTCGTCAAGTTCGAAATGAACGAAGTCAGTCGCGAAGTCTTGACTTTCTCTTTCGACTCTTTGGACTCGCTCCGCAACGTCGCTCGCTAGTCTTTCGTTTCACCCGACAGACCTCATGTTTAATCTCTCCTCTCCTTCAAAGAATGAAAAGACCGACGTGAGACTGTCAACTTGGGTGGCAGTTCGAAGCGGATAAAGTGATAAAGCGACATGTAAACGTGCTGTAGCAAAAAGGAGGAACATGTCTTTTCGTCTTGTCTTATCGTTTGTTCGATGTTTGCATCTTTCTCAAGAATTCGAAAAAAGATATTCTCATTCTGCTCATTCTGCTCATTCTGCTCGTGCTTTATCATTCATTTGAGGGAGTGTTGATGGCACTGAGGAGATGTGATTTGCGAATGATCTTCAATCTTACAAAGTTTGGGAACTAGAGAACAGCACTTTCTTTCCAGAACGAGCCTAGAGAACCCATCTCTTGCTGACCGGGACCGCCGGACCGTTGTAACTGTCGTCTCCTGTCCCCTTCGACGTTTTGCGAACGGCAACGCAATGGGCTTCCAACCTACTTGCGGCACCTGAAGACGGCTCCACGAACCGTTTTCCGAAAACCGGAAGGAGGGAGAGAAGCGCACCGCGGATGGAGTTGACCGGCACCCTTGTGGATCAGCCGTAGCATCTGGACTCTCGACGTCCAGAGTCAAACGTGTTTTTTAAACGCCATAACGACGTGTCTTTTTTCTTGTGTCCTTTCCTTTTTCTTGCCACGTGCTTTCAGAAACCGAGTCAGGGACAGAAAGCGAAGATCTCTCAAGACAGACTCAGAGAGAGAAAGAAGAACCGAAGGTCCGAGTTGTTTGGCTCACTTTGACTCAGTGTGTGCGGCATAAACTTCGTGACGTTCGCACAAGTTCACAGATGAACACCTAGCAAAGCACATCTGAATGGACTCAGTGCTTTCGCCTTCAATTGGTTGAGAAGAGCTAGAAAATGTACTGAGTGAAGGGCAACTGTCCAGTTTCAACCTTTTGAAAGGCACGAAGCTTACGCTTCGTGCCCTATGCGGTTTTGGAGAATTGCAGTTTCTCACATTTTTCGGAACGAGAAGCAGACTCGACCTCACTTGGAAGTAAGAATGTGTCTTGGAATTGGTTGAAACATGCTGTTCACCTTTGCTGTTCAAGAGCAGATTGAAGTGCGTTGACAAACCCAGACAGACCACCAGAATGGTACACATACAAGAAGGCCTATGTAGAGTCCAAACTGGTTCCATGCACATGTTGTTGCAGCCCAGGTAGCTTGTCAGACTGCAGGTTCAAGTGCCTGGAGATTCCAGAAATATGGCCAACAGTGAGGTGGCTGACATAGCAACCTTCACCACAAAAGAGCAGCAAAACTTTGTGCCATGCAGGTTTCGAAAGGATACAGTTCTGGCACTCCATTCAGCAAAGTTCGGCCAAGGGAATGCTGGAAAATCGAGTTTTGAATGATAGTTTCACTCACGTCCAAAAAGGCAAAGGTGTGCATTTCTGAATGTCTGAAGCCGAAGATGTCTTGCGACACCCCTGTTTAGCGTCTTTTAGTTTTCTTCTTCCTGTCACCTGAAATCCAACTGAGCATATGAGCAATGCAACGGAACGGGTTCTCATGACAGTCCGAAATCAATTCACAAGGCATGCTTGCTCCATTGCAGAAAAGAAACGTGAATTTTATCGATGAAAATCATGAACAAAGAATTTTGAACAAAGTTCATTTGAAATCAAGTCCATTCTCGATGAAATCCATTTGAACAAAGAATTCGATACCGATGATCTCTGATCGTTCCGATCGGGTGAGTTCACGTCGAGCTATACTCGGCTCGGGATCCACAAAGTCCACAAACGAATGTTGTTTCTTTTCACGAATTGTTTGTGAAAAACGTGAATCACCATGTGCCTTTGCAAGCTTTCGGCCAGCTACCAGCTTTGCTTGAACGTTTCAGCTTGAGCAATGTTGAGAAAGATGTGAAGAAAGGGTTAATCGATGGTTTGGTTTGAAGGTCTGAAAGAGAAATGAGGAAAATAAAAAAGAAGGAAGGTTTCAATGTCCCTAGTAGCGTCTTGCTCCTAGTAAGGCCAGGAGCCCCGAACGTAGCGTCCTAGAAGGAAGAATTTAAGATATTTTAGCGAAGGAAAAGGGCAGCGAGACCATGAGAGCTTTGCACTTCGTCACCGTATCGAGACCAGATGGAAAGACCATGTGGAAAGACCAACGGACGGAACGGATATTTGTGATATTTGTGATACAAAACTCTGTTCCAGTGACTCCACTCGGAACGTGAATCTTTTCGAGTGACTCCACTCTCGCGACTCGTGTTGAAGAGAGACTGGACGAGAGAATGTCTGACATGGTCTTGAGGTCGAAGGAACGGCCCCAACTGTGTTTGGATCAACACAAAAGAGAGACTTTTTGGCGTTCAGAAAGACGATCAGTCGCGGCCTTAGGCAACGTGGGCGCCCTGTGCGCACACAACACTGTGCCGTTTTCCTCGGTGTGTCTCATTCGTCCGACCCGACTCCAGAAGGCTCGTTTGACTCGTTTCGCGAGGAAAAGAAAGAAGCGAAACGAGAACGTGATGTAAAACAGAAATGTCAGAACTGGGTCAGGACAACGGAAATACTTGGACTTCGGCCTGTCACATCCACGCCATTCACTGTAGAAGTAACAGGTCCTTTGACGCCCCACATACTTGTCTTACACTTGTACTGCACAGATACATTGCTTGTGCGTCGAGGTTCATCGAACAGACGTTCAAGCCGAGTCAAGTCGCACGTGCGCAAAGAACGTAGCTACAAACAGGAGCGTTTAAATGTGTGGCCTCCAACCTAATAGCAAGTAAACAAGCGTAAAGAGAATTATACCAGCATAGACACCTACGAAACCAAATGCCGTGCGCAAACACACAAACGGCCAAACGTAGTTTGACACTCTTTCTTGACACTCTTCAAAGATGCTCTTGAAGGACACTTTGAGGTGGCACTCTTGTGGGACACTCGTGCTGGATACTCTTTTGTGTGAAACCTTTGGAGAACACTTGTAGGACACAAAACAAACATGTGACACTAGTGTTTTCCACCAAGCCTGACACCACCAATCATCCCGCTCACCGATGCCCGTGTTTAGAGCTGTTTCCAGCTCCCGCTCACCGTGAATAGCCACCCACGCACTTTCCACCGCGCCAAACTGCGCACAGACGCATGCCCACCTAGCTACTCCACATTTGGCACTACAAAGTTGCCAGCTCCTCCCAAAAGTCGTGCGTCAAGATTCCAAAACCAGTATTTCCTGCTATACGTCTTCCACAAGTGAAGCAGGGAGTCTCATCGGAGAAACACATTCACGTAGCCCTGCCAAGCAGTTCCGGAATCCCCCTCGACAAGAGACTTGCTCCATGAGAACACACATCAACCAAAATCGCAATTGTCCAGATGTGGAGCGAAAACACAGGCAAGCGCTTCAAGAGCAGATTTGCACAGCGACTCGCCTCCAAACGCACTATTTCACAATCGGAATCCGACCTTTTCCACAACGTGTCAACGGCAATGGTCAAAACGGACGCGACGACACGACGACGCTCCAGATATGACACAAGGCGAACACAGGTCCAGGCCAAACTCCAGGAAAAAAGGGAAGAAGTGGGACACGCAAAGATCATGGTCGATGCGGTGGAAAAGCACAGAGAGCAAGAAACGTGACAAGAAGCGGAAGAAGTCCAGCTCACCTTCACAAAGCACTCGCCCGGGCATCCCGGAAGAAGAAAGAGGCAAAGAATAGTTGGAAATGTGAACACAAAAGACACAGAAGACTAGGAACAAGAAGCTACGAACGGAACAAAGGGCATCGCTACTAGGGGCTCCTGGCCGTACTACTAGGAGCAAGGACGCTACGAACGGAAACTCCAAACGTCTAAGAAGCATCTCAATACGGTCTCAAAGCTACGGGAAACCTTCTCAAACTTCTCCTCAGAACTAGTTGAAACCAGAAGCAAACAGAAAGCAAACAGAACATCAAGAAAGGAACCCAACCCAAAAAGCAGCTCACATGGTCGCGAATAACATTGAAAATCACCAGTCCAGGCTTCCTGCGGTGAGCCATACTGGCCTCCTCGAATTGTCACACATCTTGGGAACAAAGTATCAACAAAAAGAGCATTCTTTGGCCCCCTGCCATTGGATGGCCAGCCCACAAAAAAATGCTTGATGTCACTAGCGATGACCCCAACACAAGCAGCGAAAGTCTCGACTAACCCTTTTTCCATTGACCGCCGGTCACCACGTCGCAGTTCTGCCTGCTTTTCACCCGGAATTGTCGCATGGATCGTGATCTCTCGGAGAATACGCAGCTCTGAATGGCCCCAATTTCTGTATCTTTTCCGCAGATTCCAATCATGTGGAATTGTTTGAACTCGCACTTTGCGGAGCCGGAGGGGCAATGACGTTCATCGGCTTCAGGTGTAGATGGTGTAGTCGGAGACTGGAGGGCAGAGGCGGCACCGAGAGCACCTCCTCCAGGATGTGGGCGTAGCGTCCTTGCTCCTAGTAGCAAGGCCAGGAGCCCCGTTCGTAGCGTCCGATCGCTTGTGCTTTCGCGATGCAACGGCGCGAGTTCGGAAGACGGAGAGCGACACTCAACTCTGGTACACCCTATCCCGGACGGACGCCTGGGCAGGTTCTCTTGCCACGTGAGCCTGGCCCACTCTTTTGTCGTACTAGTAGTAACAAGAAAGCTACTAGGAACAAGTGCATCGCTTCTAGTAACAAGTGCCTTACTAGTAGTAACA
>CAXAMN010025250.1:9186-21946 GCA_963970005.1 Durusdinium trenchii
CCATTTGTCTCCCACTTGTCTCCCAGTAAGCTCTGGATGCTCTGAGTCACAACCTGGATCCATAAATTTCATGTTTTAGCCCTTGTACGGCGTCCCATTGTAAGGTCAATGAAAAACATAATGTTAATGCTTTCCCTTTGAATCTTGTATGTGCGTCTACATGGTGGACTACAGTTTTCTTCCTCTAGGAAATACTGCTGGCCATATTGTTCGGAGATCTCATTTTTGAACATTGCTCTGTTTGGGGTCTACGCTGGTATAATTTTTGGGTGGTATTTGAGGGACCCCGGACCCCTGAAGGCCACAGTCGGACACTGGGCACTTGGTGGTTCGGAGCCTCTTGAGCTCTGTTTTTGGGTCCAGGCTGATGGCACAGAGTTCCTCAACTTGCTGGATATGCCCGGAGACCCAGATGACTGGAGAGTTTTTGGGTGCCGCGTCCACTGGGTGGAGTGGCCCAGGCTTGGGGGGAAGGGAGGTTCCTGATTCCTTTTTTTTAGGACTTGACTGGTGGTACCAGCCAAGATGAAAGGTAGCGGTTTGTGCCAAGGTACGGGAACCACAGAGAGGGTAGGAAGAAGCAGCTCCAGCAGATAGATGGGCCATACCTTTGTAGGAAGTTGCCAGTTTCAAGAAGACCTGATGAATTCAGAGCGTAGAGGCGTAGAACAGAGAGATTGCTGTAGTGACTGGCTGACTGGCTTCATAATCATATGATTGGTCTGGCAGGGTACACTCACTTGAAGTCCCACGTTGGAAGGTAAACCGAAGCAAAACTCATTGTTTCGAGGGCTCCTGCTTTCGAAAAGGGAAAGAGTCGAGTGGAGCAGAGCAAGATCGGGTGAAGCGCCTCAGATGCACAGAGTCTGACGATCGAAGCACCTCATGATTCTCTTCATCTTCTCGTCGCCCGAAGCTTCGGGTCAACGCACCAGGCGAGGCTTGGCTGTGGGCCGCTCCGAGACGGGTGAGGCTGTGGGCCGACTCGAGGTCGACACAGGGTCGAAAGGGGGTCGAGGTCGGATTCGAACACTTTGGTTTGGGTCGTTCTTGGAAGTCGGATCAAGAAGCTCCGAACGGAACAAAGGGCATCGCTACGAGTCCGGAGCGATCGGACGCTACGAACGTAGCTCCTGGCCACACTACGAACGGAGCAAGGTTCGCTACTAGGAACAAGTGCATCGCTACTAGTAACAAGTGCCTTACTAGTAATAACAAGAACGCTACTAGGGGCTCCTGGCCTTACTAGTAGGAACAAGAAGCTACTAGCCTCCCCAAATTCCAGGCCTTCCGAACTCCGGGAAGCACGACCAAGCCGGGCAGGAGCGCATGTTCATCGTGGCCATCCAAGCCGATGTGACCGAACGTGGAAGCGATGAACTGCCGCTGGAGCACGCCAGTCAACTGCCCGGGCACCTGATGGAGCCGCCAGTCACGGTCGTTGATCGTTGCTGTGACACGAAGAGAATCTCCGATCTCAGGCAGCTTCCCGAGTGCATGGCTGTGAGTTCTTGGTGCACAAAACGACACTTAAGCCCACACAAAACACCCCCAACAGCATGCTATATCGACACTTCTGAGGAGCAGAATTGTAGACTCCCTTTTGTCCACCGGATGTTTTCAATCCATCAAGCGGGACCATGGTCGACCCAGACAAAGACCCTAGGCAACACATCGCGAACCTGGTCCGCGATGCCGGGGGGGCCTCAGGGATGAGTCCCGGTCAGGGGCAGGCGGGGGAAAAGGAACTTTGCCCCACACATTTTCGGTGCGTAAAAAGACGCCCACCCCACTTTCCGGTGTTGCCCAAATCCACTTTCCGGTGTTGAAGACCTTTAAGCAGATCGATAGGTGTGGATCGGACACTGGCATGTTGGTAGAACTTCTCACACCAACGAGAGGGTGAAACCGCGAGAGAAACCGTTCAAGCTGATCTTCTCCGCTTTTTTTGGGAGGCCATCGCTCTTAGGTTGGAGGGTTACACCGCGAGAGGGTGACTTCTCCGCTGATCTTCTTCGCTTTTGGTCTCCGAGGAGTTGGTCTCGGGACTCCAAGAGGCCGCCATCGTCACGGTGGGGAGCCGAGAGTCCGAAACGCATCGCGACCGAGGAATGGATGCCCGTGATGAGACTGCTTGCTTCGTTTCTATCTTCTAATGGATTGTAGGGGCATGATTATTTTGGTTTGAACTTGACCTTGTCATTGATATCATGTGATGATCAGAAGCAAATCGCAACATAGGGAAAAATAGCTACTAGGTGGAGGCCATCGCTATTAGTTAAGTTTCCCTAAAAATCTAGGAACCAAATCATTAGTGCGAGCGCTTCTTCAAGGAAGCTTCCCCCGAAGAAGCGCGAGCTATCCTGCATCCTACCTAGGAGCTACTAGCTACTGCTAGTTACCTCCATTACTTAATTAAGTAGGAGCCTACTTACTTAAGTAGGGAGGGGGGGGGAGCGGGCCAAAAAACACATAAATATATGCTGCTTTCAGAAGTTTTTGACTGAACGCGGCCGGATCACACGACTGTGACAGGCACAAACCGCATCGGGAGCTGTGTGTGGGGGTGCCTGAGGAGCACTTCCGAGCAACATTTTTCATCGTCAAACGCTCGCGAAGATTCAGTCACATTTCTCGGGTCGAGAGTTTCATGGGCCCAACAAGGGAATTCAGAAAGGCCAAATCGCTCAGTTCAAGAGGACGCTACTAGGTGGAAGCCATCGCTACTAACAAGAAGCTACCTGGCCTTACTACTAGGAGCAAGGACGCTACGAACGGGGCTCCTGGCCTCGCTACTAGGAACAAGGTTCGCTACTAGTAGCTTTCGGACGCTATGAGGTTCTTTTCACCGAGGCTCCCACGTCGAAGCCGCGCGATCGCTGACCCGCGCGGTGCGCGCGGTTTGTCCGAGGCGAGATCCGACCCTACGAAGCGCCCCGGTGGATCATGGGCGAGGCACGGCGGAGACTTGGATGGTGCTACTGTGCACCAGTCGTCGGGGGGTACTGAAAACGGTGCTCAGTGGGTGAACAAAAACACCGTAATGCTTGGCAGAAGGTATATTGCTCAAGTCCAGCTGCCGGAACTGGTAAACATCGCAACAAAAACGATCATGCCTCATGCCCTAGCTACATCGCTGCACCTTTTCATGCAGTTCACATGGTACCCGCCTTCATCGCCTTGTTCTTGATCAATGTCGTTTCATTCCTGCGAGTCTGGCATTGCTGAATGCCTCGCGAACGAGTCTCCGACTGTCATTTCAAAGGCTGGAGAGCTCCGACCTCCGACCTCCACAGAGCCCCGGCTCCGACCTCCGACCAGCCTCGGCCTCGCTGCGAACTTCAGCAAACGTCGCTCGTCTTTTCACTGCTTTTGTCTGTGAGTCATGCCAGTCTCCATGTAAAGCTAGCTCGTCTTTTCGTTGTGCAGCTGACACAGTGTTGTTCTCCTTGATTCGAAGCTGTTCGCTTTGCCGCCTCCCAAAGAGGCTCGGTGAATCGTCAATGCAGCGGCCCCTCAAGAGTTCCATCGCCTAGCCCGATCACCGTTTTCATTTTTGCAGGTGTCCAAACCCTCTGCCTGCCTGCAGTGCCTGCTTGCAGTACCTGCCTGTGCCTGTGCCTGCAGTGCTGGTCTTCAGCTTCTCACCGAGCCTCTTGCGTTCCTCGCCCTTCGCTACGGAGAGCCCCTACTTCTTCCCGCGATCGCGCTACTTCCCGCGGCGCGACGTGTGGCGCGACGTGTGGAGAGATTCCAACAAATGCGGACACCTGGCGGACCCAAACACGAAGCAAGGTCGGTCGGTGGACAGACGGTGAGCTCGTGGTCGGATCGTCCGCCGCATCGAAACGATCCGTTTCGTCCGCGGGCAGGTCTACGACTGCGCGGCTCTGGGCGGCTGACGCGAAAAAGGGGCTTTTGGCGCGGTCGGCTCCCTTGCGATGGACTGAGGGACTTCCACACACACCAAAGGATTACAAGAAGTTTTCCATGGTTCTTCTCAGTGGGTCTAAGCATCTCGGTGAGAAGGTTTGCAAGGTACCTTGCAGTCTTTTGACTCTTTTGAAGGTTTGTTCTGGCCCTGGCTTATATGGTTGTTGCTTCGATATGTCAAAAGGGGCTGATTTACAGGAGGGTACGTGATGATTATATACTCACTGCTACATCAAAGCGCTGAGACAAACTTGTGGTTTAGACAGTCACATCACATTTGTGCCAGCACAGGACAACGAGTTAGAACGCTGGTGGTTGTCTGGTTTCACCAGGGGCCTTCCCTGAAGGCCTGAAGTAGGTCGGGTCCCATGGAACACATAGAGGTACCTGTTCTGGTTGACTTGGAGACGACATTCTTTTTGTTGGCCAAGAAAGGAACAGCTCTGCTTTGGACGAAGATGATACCGCGCGAGCACGAACGGACCTGCCGCAAATGGATCTTCTCAGGAAGCAAACCAAGAGGGCCAAGGAAGCACATGCTTCTCCACACGATATCAGATATATATAATGCAAGCGGAAGAACTGCTGCTACTGTGCCCGAGTACAAATGAGGGGACAGTGGAAGGAGTCGACGGATGCGACGGCAGCAAGCGGTCGAATTGACTCCTGTTTTCACTCTTGGACCTCAAATGACTTGACAGGTCGGTAGTCGGAGCTGCGAGTCCACGTGGCAACGTGCATGCCACCTCATGCGTTTAGCTCGCATTCTGGTAGTGGAAAGTGTTTCAACCATTCAACGAAAACGAAAACAACCACGGCCAACCAAGCAATCACCGAAGTGAGTCGATGTTGTTTTGCTGGTGGCTTTGTTGTTGTATGTGGTCTTCTGCTGTTTCGGTGTTCTGGAGGGGCTCCAACCCCTGTTCTTTGCGCTTACGCGCTGAGCTCATGTGGATGTCCTTCACTATCTTCCAGCGTTGCTTCATATCATAGAACACCATCAGCTGCTTCATCTCATGTTTGGTGAGAGAGTTGGCTAGCTGAGCTTCTGAATGAACCCATCGGATGTTAACACCATTGCGGTGTTGAGCATACTTGAGGCTGAGCATATCCAGGTCGGTTCTTCGCTCATGGCCTTTGGTGCATACCACCTCGGAAGAGGTTTTGTCGAAGACATTGCGTGAGTCGGTGATCACGCATCCTGGGATGGAGTTTACTGTTCTGTTGATCTGCCGCACATCGATGTCTTGGCCAAGCATCTCTGCAAATTGAAATCTTGCAAAGAAGAGAGAGTCTTCTGCATTAACAGCAGCCACTGCTTCTGCTGCTCCTGGGGAGCGACATACTCGCTGGATCTTGGAGGATTGCCAGAGAATTGGAGATATGGTCTCACTCTGTCCTGTCAACAAATCCACACTGGCTGCCCCAATGAAAATGCCCTGAGTGCTGCCACCATCAACTCGGTTTTGTGCTGCAGCGTCGCACCAAGCAAATAAACCTATCTTCTGTGGGTCCAGCTTGGGAATCCAAAGACGATGTTCTTTGCATGTTTTTACCTGATGCATCAATTTGTTAGCCCTGTTGAGAGTGTCCACCGTACTCTTGGTCACTTCGGACAGGAGCAGGCCTGTCTCGGCGGAGAAGTGTGGGGCTACCTGTTGTGCATGCCAGCTAACTCCTCCTAACAAGGCACGTAGTTGGCCTTTCTCATGGTCATCTGTGGCTGCATGCTTGTCCTTCTTGCGATGTGCTCGAATGTTGATGTACTTCAGGTCGTCAACATAGCTCTCCTGGGACAAGGAGTAGGAACCATCTGAGTGAGCCTCCACCTTGACTCCACATTGAACAAAGGTTCCAGATTCCCAGTCTGTCCATTTGTATTCTTGTTTGATCGCTGCAAGGACTGACTGCCATGCTGTGGAACTTTCGTTACCCGAAAATACGAAATCGTCCACATGACCAGAAATGATGCCTTCTAGCTGGTTGTTGTGGGTGAATGTCCAACAACAAGGGTCTGCCCACCATCGTTTGAGCTTGAGCTGGTTGAAGAAGCTGCTAACTGAACGATACCACTCCAGCGGTGCATCAACTAACCCATAGCAGGCCTTCTTGACCCGGGTGATGGTCTCAGCTGGTAGTCCCATAGCCTCCAGTATTTCTGGACATGGAATGCATAGGAGCTCTTCTGGATATTGTCTGGACTGGAGGAATGCTCCTGTGACATCGCCCTTATGGGTTGTGAAGCCCTTGGAGGCGGCTATGGTCAGCTGGATCTGACGGGTCTGCCGTGTTGTGGTGGGTGATGCTGTTGCCCTCTGCTCATAGTGGGGGTCCATGTACCCCAGTAGCACTGCCCTGGCCTTAGCCTTGGAGCCTCCGTTGGGAAGGGATTTCCAGGTCAGGATCCATCTCATACGAATGGCATCTTCCTTCTTGGCCCCCGATAACCCTCGGGCAGTGCTTCAAAGGCTTTTGCGGACAGGAAGTTTGTCACTTCCACATTCTTGGCCTTGCCGAACTCAATCTTCTCTTGTGGTGTCATTCGCCTCTCTGAGATCTCTATTGCTCTCTTCTTCATGGCGGACACCAAGAAGGCCGACAGGTCTTTCATAGCTCTCTCTGATGCGCCTCGAGACTGTGGCATCGTGATGGAGATGGCTATCATGGCTTCTTCTTGTGACCAGTAAGCAGGGGTCTCAGTGGTCAGGAACACTCCCTCTGAAACCTGGCTGGTCCAGCTTTCACCCGTGACAAAACCTACTGGTGGTTCTGGTCCCCGGCTTCTGGACCGATGTGTGTGGTCTCGCAGGGAGTGTGGAGGTGGCACGTAGGCTTTGTCCCTGGCGAGTCGCTCGAGAGATGTGTCTTCTCGGCTGGGGACTCGTGGGATAGGACTGCGGGATCTGCCGGCTCGTGTACCTGGCGGTGCGGGCCTCCAGCGACTGCTCTCGGGACCCTCTGGGCCAATTGCCACTGGTTCCTCCCTGGGATCTGGTGGTCGACCACGCTTTCCCCACTGGCGAACTGTGGGTTGCCACTCGTGTTGGGGGTCTCTGACCAATCCTCATATTCATTTCCCCCAAGTTCATCGGCGACTCGAGGAAAGTCCCATGCTTGTGGTTCATCGGCATGGAGGTCTTCGATGAGCTGTTCCTTCTCGGACGCATGCCTCAACTGTTCGGGACAGCACTTCAACAATCTTCTGCCACGTACCAGCCACACGGAGGAGCCTGGTACTAGATGTCCTTGAATGTCTTTGTGCTGTTCGGTGGCCAGGATTCTTGCTGGGCCCACGAAACGTCCTTGAGTGTCGTTCGATGGCCTCGCGTCCTTTCCAGTGACTTGTCGCCGCCAGATGAACACTAGGTCGCCTGCTGAAAAGTCCAGCACACGTCGATGGCGGGAGTTCAGTGCTCTTGTCATTCTATCGGCACTGTTCCAGTCAAGGAAGGCTTTCTCTGCAGTCAGCCTCAGCTCCTCTGTACGTTGGTGTCCTTGTGATGGGCTCTCTGACAAAATGTCTGGGGATGCTGTGCTGTCTGTTGTGAAAAATCTTCCTGTATCATCGGGTGCACGGCCAATCACGTGTTGTAGTGGAGAATATCCACGAATCACCTCACGACAGTTTAGCGCCCTCACACTTTCTGCGAGCGCGTCTTCCAGTGTACTGTCTGGGTGAGTGGTCAGCACCTTGGTGAGGATGGTTTTGATGGACTGCGAGCTACGTTCACAGACACCCAGCTTCCAATGTGCTTCACCGGGGACCAAATCCAAATAGATATGGTGCTGGTCACAGTATTCACTCAGTTCTCTGCTCCTGAAAGCACCATCGGGATCTAATCTTAACACTCTGGGGGTGCCGAAATAGCTGCGCCGTGCCTCTTTTAATGTGGTGATGAACTGTGCGGCTGACAGGTGTTTTTGCTTACCCTTCAAAACCACTCGTGACACCTTGAACCTCGAACCTTCGTCAACCACAACCAGGAATTGAAAATGTTCTCCCGTGTGCGGATGGACCATGTGACCAACGTCGGACGAGATCGTGTCGAACTTCGGAGGTTGGGGCTCCAGGGCCGACAAGTTCCGAGGGTTCGGACGAGCACGCTCCTCGCACGTGGAGCGCCTAAATTGTTGGGCGGCTTTCAAGATATCAGCGTGAACACCTCTTCTCCTAAGTGCCTGGACCATGTACCGAACAGGACTATGTCCAGTGGCCGAGTGAAGGAGGTGAAGTCTCTGTTGAATCTGGTCGGGACTCAGAGAACATGGGCCGGAGGGTGATCGGCGGCCATAGCCTCCGACAAAGAAACCCTGCAATGTCCACAAGTCACTTCGGACCCATGCACACGATGTTCCACACACACGCAAATCGACCCCTTCCCAAACAGATCACTTCCCTTCAATCTACCCTGAAATTCATCACACAAGGTCACCTTCGTGTCCCCCTGCAAAATCGTCTCGCAAACGCGACGCGCGAACTCACGAGTGTAGAAAGCTGATTTCTTGGTGAGGGGGCCTTCACAAGGGACATGAACCGTGGATTGAGCACACTGACATGGCATGTTCATGCGAGAGGCCATCAGAGGACTAGTAGTCATCAGTTTCCAACCCTTCGAAACGAACGATCCCGTCGGATTGCGAAGGTTCACTCGACAACCACGAACGACGGCGAACTGGGTTTGGTACCTGGAGGCCATATGTTGGATCATGGGAAGTCTCCAGGCCTGACATGATTGGGCCCATTCCCACGTCACATGGGTGCCCCGTTGGGCACAGTAAGCGAACACGATGGCACCTCCAACATACTGTTTAAGAACCTGTCTACGTTTCTCCTCCAGTTCCTGTTTCTGGGCCTCGTTTCGTTGATTGATGTTTTGCATCACAGAATATGGTCCACATTCAGTCGAAATCCAAACATGAGCGGGGTTTTCATGATCAATCTTATCCAAAACTGCATGCACTCCGGCGTTCGTCGTCAGAACGAACTGATTCCAAATGGAAGCTCTGGAAGCTGCCTTTTCGCTTCCAGTCATGTCCTGCATCGTTGAAGTCAAGACGCTATCAGGGCTGCATGCGATCTCAAGCAAGTGTACCCTGTCATGAAGGACCAAAGATTGGAGAGCTTCAGGGATCATATTTTCCACCCTCCGAAACAAGGACTTCCCAAACGAGATGAAACATCACACTGATTTCCCCGGCTTGTCTCCAACCCAGTCAGCAAGCCATGCTGACCTTGGTCACGTGCGCCGGTACTGAACTCCGGTGCTAATTGAGAGATGGGTGTTCCATCATCTCGAACGATGAGATCGATTCTGTGGCCGGGGCTCGATGCTTGCGAGGTGGCTCGTTCTTCAATGCTGCCAGTTCCTCTTTCATCTCGCCCATGGAGGTGGCCAACATCGTGATCATCATCTTCAACTCCTGTGTCTCCGCAGCTGCGTTCGAGGATGAATTGAATTCCTCTGTCATGTTGGGTGGAGCCATCTTCTCCTTGGTGGTCTGGTAGCCCTTGGAAGCTGCCGCTGTCATGGTCGGAGGCTTCCGAGTGCCGTCCTCCTTCTTGACGATGGTCCAGCCACAGAGCCAGGTGCATGAATCTCGGGTTGACAGACTCTTCCTCCTGGACCATGGTGCGAATCCATTGGCAGTAGCTGGCTTCTCCCTGAAACAGTTCCTCGTATGTCTTCGAGGCATGAGTCCCGAATCCCACTGGGTCCTGCCCGGTGGGTTCTGCCTTGTCGTAGATGGCCTGGATCCCCTTGGCCATCAGCACCTTGATGGTCTCGTTGCCGTTGGTCGCAACCCCCAGGCTCTTCACATGATCGATGAGATTGGACTTCTTGCGACTGGCCTGGTTGAGATCGACCATCATCTGGCGCAGTGGAGTCCGAGACTTGCCGGTATGAGGAGGAGCGATGCCATGTTCCTGACGAAGCTCGCTCAGGCGGCTTTCGATCTCGGCCACTGTCCATGACTTGGGAGGATGTTCTCCCAGTGCCACCATCGCTTCGATCAGCTCGGATTTGCGAGGCATCTGAGGTGCTGGCTTTGGTGAAGGGCTCTGGAGGATCGTTCCGATCACCTTGAGATGCTGCAGCTGCTGCGGCGGCTGTGAATGTGTGGTTGTGAGGAGAGTATGCCGGTATGTGTTTGGTGGGATTGTGTTGACTCACTTCACGATTCGAGTGCGAAACCGACAAAACATCATCACCTTCGGGTCTCTCAAGTCTCACGTTTTCACTTTCCAACAACCCTGAATGCTGAGCGTGAGAGTTCAACAACTTGTCTGCGCTGCTCACTGGCACCTCCCTTTCTTCCGCAGACTCGGAAGGAGGGAGGAGTTGTCCCTAGATCATGTCCTTCAGGCTGACCACTGGGGTCTTAGCCCGGTGGGAGTTGTCATACAAATTATTTGACAGGGGGAGCAGCTGATGTCCTGAACTCGATTGCTCCAATTGAATTATGCGATCACCGCTCAACTTCCTAAAGCAAATCAAATCATGTTCAAAATCGATGATCGCTCCGAGGGCCCTCAAGGCCTCAACGGAAAACAAGATAGGGCCATTGCCCTTGTCGAGCGTGTGAATTTTCAGTTCACCTTGGCGACCTCCAGCTTTCACTTTCATCCAGGCGGTGGAGAGGCATTGGTCGGATGAGGAGTTTCCAAAGCCAAAAGTTGGCTTTTCGTCCGTGTCCAGGCGGGACAACCGTGAGTCCCCGTGCTGCTGGCTGTTGAGCTCCATCAGGCGCTCGACAGCGGTCACGGACCCGAGTGTCTTGGTGGCGCCGCCATCAATCACCGCCTTGCCTTGGTGCATGGCCTCCTGAGTTGAGGGTTTGCCGTGCACCTCGTATCCAGCCACGGCCGTCATCACCTGATCGGTCAAGCAAATGAAGGGGGCTTGATGCTCGTGTTCATCAGGTGGAGAAGCCTGGAATGCCTTGGTCTTCCGTCGGCAGTCCTGGGTCTTGTGGCTTCCGCCACAGCTCAGACACTTGGCCATCAATGCCGTGGTAGCTGTGGCCTCCTTTCTCACATGCGGTTCTTGGCGTCCGGGATGTTGGAAGCGTCCTGGCGGTCCATAGTACTGACGGCTGAGTTTCACATAGTGTTGCTTCGCTCAAGCCTCTCGCAGGGTGCGACGGCCCTTGTCCACTAAGGCCATGGCCTGCTGGGCCCCAGTCTCAGCCTCATTGACCAATGCCATACCCTCGGCATTC
The DNA here is from genome assembly GCA_963970005.1 of Durusdinium trenchii. Lineage (NCBI taxonomy): Eukaryota > Dinophyceae > Suessiales > Symbiodiniaceae > Durusdinium > Durusdinium trenchii. The sequence goes on from CAXAMN010025250.1 coordinate 20,341, forward strand.
AGTCCTGACTGAGCCAGGCATGCCATGTCAGGACTATCCTGATCGGCTGCGAAGGGATCATCTTGATCTGGTTCATCACACCACCATGCTGTGGTTCGGCTGCCCTGATCCCGGCGCTTCAGCTCGTCTTCAGACCACTGGTTGCGCAGCTCCTGGGCTACGCGGGACATGGTGAAGTTGCCCTTCAGAGCTGCCATGATCATGTTGCGTTCATTGGTATCCAATCCAGCATCCTGGAGCAAGAACCATCCTTGTCAAAGTCGGGGAGCAAGCTCGCCGACCCATCGTGGTTGGCCCCAGTGGTGTCATTCTGTGAACTGCCCCACTGAGACCATGGCTGCCGTCTTTGGTTGTGTCCGGTCCAATCCCATGATGAGGACTGTGATGGCCACTGCCAGGCATCCCACTCAGAGCCCTGCCAGGTAGTTGACTCCCGGCCCTCGGTCCCTGGATCATTGGCTTCAGACTCATTGTTCATCTCTTGGGAGTTGGCCTCATAGAATTCACCTCCTTCTTCATTCTCACCGTGAGGTTCTTCCCCTCCCCACCACGAGAGTGCCCTCTGGGAAGGTGGTGCCCCTGAGCCCTTCGAGGATGTGGATGCCCCATAGCGACCTTGTGCTCGCTTCAAAGTCATCTCCGCTCGGCTGTAAAGTTCAGCCTTGCGGGTGATGTATTCGTTCATGCTTTCTCCTCGCTTGCGCCTGGACTGTTTGAAGTAGCGGGCCATGAAGTCAGCCATCTCGGAGAGCTGAGGCAGGCCCAGGTGCTGGCGCAAATGAGTCAGCAAGGTCTGAACTCCTCCATCATGTGATGCCCATCCCGGTGGCTTTGCCAGAACGAACCGGCGTGCCGTGCCGGAAAGCTCATTCAGCAGCTTGGGACCGCACAGGTATCGCTTGTGGTAGGGAACCGTTTGTTCCCAGTGCTCTGCGGTTTCACTGTACTCCTGGAAGGTCGAAGCTGCACCGTCCCACTGGGGGACGCCATCTTTGCTGCGCTCTATCCGCTCGGACATGCTCCTAGGGGCTAGGCACCTAAGAGCTACAACCTAAGGAAAACAAATCCTACCAGCCCGTGTTGGGCTCCGCTACCATGCAAGCGGAAGAACTGCTGCTACTGTGCCCGAGTACAAATGAGGGGACAGTGGAAGGAGTCGACGGATGCGACGGCAGCAAGCGGTCGAATTGACTCCTGTTTTCACTCTTGGACCTCAAATGACTTGACAGGTCGGTAGTCGGAGCTGCGAGTCCACGTGGCAAGGTGCATATAATATATATGTTCTTATATATAATATACATAGAGAGATTCATTCTTTCCCTCTTTCTGTCGGTTTTGTGATGTATAGAAATGATAAGACACTTTCACACATGTACGTCGCGTTTTCAAGACCAACTTGGATAACATGAGGACTGCCGTGAGATGTCGCAGTGTCTTTCCCTTGCATACCGCCGTAGTCCCGTGGGGTGCGAACCCATCGGTGGCGCGATGGGCGCATGCTGGGGCTCTCAGATCTTAGGAACGCGCCGTTCGTAGCGATGCCCTTTGCTCCTAGTAGCCTTCTTGTTACTACTAGTAAGGCACTTGTTACTACTAGTAAGGCACT
>CAXAMN010025250.1:21956-36560 GCA_963970005.1 Durusdinium trenchii
ACTTGTTCCTAATAGCTTCTTGTTACTATTAGTAAGGCACTTGTTACCACTAGTAAGGCACTTGTTTCTAATAGCTTCTTGTTACTAGTAGCGATGCCCTTTGCTCCTAGTAGCCTTCTTGTTGCTAGTAAGGCCAGGAGCCTCTAGTAGAGTCCGAACGCTCCGTGCGTCGCGATACCCAACATGTGACGTTCGGTTCGCGTCCTCTTGTTCCGTTCGTAGTAAGGCCAGGAGCGCCCTGTTCGTAGGGTCCGATCGCTCCGTTCGTAGGGCTACACAGGTAGTCCAAGCTTTTGGGCTGGCAGGGTGTGCTGTTTACAACATATTCTTAAGGGATGATGATGCCAAGGTCTACTGTAAAACTCCCAGCCGGCCAATGAACATCATGTGCAGAACCCTTTGTGCAGGCAGGTATGTCTTTTCTCCTTTACCGCCTCCGGCTGCATCATGTTGAGATACATCAACAACTCCAAATGTCTTGAAGCTACACAGCTGCAGGTTTGGACAGTCAGACACCACCATATTCGACGGAAGCAGAGCAGTTTTCTTCCACGGAGAATGTTTTTCGATGTTTCCAGTTTGGGCCCCGATACTCCATGGTACACGCCGGTTTTTTACTCCTTTGCTGTCATGACCCGATACTCCAAAGTGTGCCACGTGTGATTTGACTGTGGCGAGCCAAGAGAAGTGTTGATGGTCAGATTGCCTTTGTCCAAGCGACAGATCATGGAAAGCCAGCGAGCAAGACACATCATCGATAGTTGTAAGCTCCAAAAGTAACGATGTGCCTGTGCAGCAGTCAGACTCATGCTGCTCCGCAGTGCAGCAAATACTTCGTTCAACTAAAGGTTTCACCCTGCGTCGTTGCGCGACATCATGGCTGTAAAGATGGTGTTGTGTGGTGGGTGGCATGGCTGTCGTTTGCGGTGCGAACTGTACTTTCCCACACGAGTGCTGTTGGTTGTGCATGTCGTTGGCGTGCGGAGTCACGATGCATTTTAGCATGTTGAAAATGAGAGCCTCTAAACAGTGGCAGCTCAGACAAGTATCTCCAGCGCTTGGCTAGCACATCTCCGGGTGGAGTTTGGTGCTACCTTTCGAACTTGCAACCATCAACTCATAGACCATCATAGACCCCTGTGGCATATGCTGAACACCCAAATATTTTTTGCTGTTCTCCCTCATCGAAACTCAGGAGCTGGTGGCAGAAATGAAGTTTCAGTCCGACCTCGAGGTGGGAACATGCAACTGCACTGGAAAAAGAAACATCGATATGACGAGAATCCATGAACGACCTGCAGAATTCATCACAGTTTCATTGCAGATATTATGAACTTGTGCCCTGAAATCACCCCAGTGCTTTCAACAGCCGTGCTCAAGCTTTCAATTTGCCCGATCCATGTGCGCCTTGCGTCGGGACGTCGGGCGCAATGAAAGCCACCCTATTAATGATGACGGCCTCCAGGGCTTCCTTGAGCGAGCGCAACATCTCAGTGCCAGCACCTGAAGATCTACACCCTTTGACCTTGGATCTTTGGACCGCCAGTTTCTTGCTGCCCCTCATTCTGAAATCCAAGGTACGCACCTCAAGACTACCAGTTTTCATTCATATTTTGGTAGTGCTGATGACATCGGACCAAGTTGTTTGGGGATAAACACGAGTTTTGTTGAAATGCTCATGGGATGAAGCTGAAGCTCATGATGCTCATGTGCATCACATTGACCAAGGCGGGTAAGTTCAGCACTTGTGACTGGATCCTCTCGTGTATCCTGATCCATTTGCCCTTGCTGGGTCTCTTGCTGGTGGAAGCCACGTTCATCTATTACGTTTTCAACTTCCTCGGTGAGAAAAGGATTGTTCAGGACGAGGACACCGTCTGGCTCACGAATGTATGTGTGTCTTGCTCATGGATCTCATGGTTTAGTAGATGTGAAAAAACACATGCATTGAAGCATCACTGGACGGTTCACCGACCTTTTGTTTTGCATCCTGGAAATCCCAGGAAGTATGAACGGAAATGACCGGTGTGTTGTTGTCAACTAAAGCAGCGATATCTTCAGACGCGCGTTTTCACCAAGGTCTGCATTATGGCTGCAAGCATGATGAACCAGGAGCTTCTTCCATCGGTTCACATGATGCTTTGGCTTTGGGGAGCCAAGCGGAGTGATCAGCGATTGCAGGTGAAAGAAGAGGAGGGTGCAGAGCCGGAAAAGCCAGGTGAGCCACGGTTTTCACCTAGGGCAGGTTTCAACTTGTCAGCAAGACGCTAAACCCTCACAGCAACAAATAATCAGTCATTACAAATAAATAATCAGTCAACTCAGCTTGCACCTGTATGCTTTTCACCCTGCTTAGGTGAATTGACCAATCGACGCAGAGTCGTTTGGTTTTTGCTGCTTGTATTGCGCAATGCCATGGCTATTATATTCTTCGTTTGTGCCGTTAGACACATCATGTCCCAGGATAAAGCTTCAGACCAAATCTTGAACACAACTGCCATGGTCTTTGTATTGGAGATTGACGAGGTCTTCATGAACCTCCTTTTCTCGCCGGAGGTTTTGCATCTGCTGAGCACAGTACCTGCAGTATCAGGTGAGTTGCAAACAAACCATGTGGCTTCAATGCACAAAAACACCGCGGCTTTCATGAAATTGCAGTTTCTCCAGAGTTTTGTCCGCGTCATGGGCTTTCTTTGGGCAACCATTCCGATCACGAAGGGAATGCCAGACGACGCCGAGTTGTCGGAGGCTTATGCGTGCACTGTGCTTCTGATGCTCTTTGCTTCGCCATACATACTGACCTTTGTTCTTCTTGTCCTCTACAAGGGCTCAGGCTTGTGTGTGCACATGTATGGGACCCAGAAGGATTTACCCGCGAGTGGACAGCAGGTTGAGGACACCGGTGGGTCACCGAAGTCTGAAAAAGCCACAAAAGGGGCCCAGGCCAGTGCTTCCAGTGTTTCAAGTGCTCCCTTGGCCACCGGTGATGGGCACCCTTCACAATCGACATCCCGATGGAGTGACGAAATGGATATCTGAGTCGACGGAGGCAAGTTGGAGCTTGGGTCTGGCTGAGACGAGTCATGGCCTCGTTATTTTAAATTTAGTTTGCTCCCAGCGGAAACTCTTCCATCGTTGGGAATGTTTTGGGTTTGTAGCACAGGGATCGGTTTTGTGCTTAGACAAGATGACTGCAGGGCCGAAGTGCACTGTGATCAAAGCGTTCCGTCCACATCTTGGGATGAGCATGGAGTTGGCGAACGGAGCAATACAGAAATCGTGTGTTCATCCGCCCGTCTAGCACGAACCAGTGGCTCGGTACTTGGCTGAGGTGGCAGGTGGCAGCAGACGCCATCAACGAACGGGCAAAGCTAGGCCCTCATGCTCAATTTGTCAGAAGGGACAATCCTGAGCATGTTGGTGTGGTTTCAAGTGAGGTGTACACATGGCGTTTGGAGCATGACCGAGTCTTGATACATGAAGCTACACAGTTGTCGATGTGTGATTGTCGCTATCCGAAGTGTGGTGAACCGCTGCAGGTTTGGACAGTCGGACACCACCATATTCGACGGAAGCAGAGCGGTTTTCTTCCACGGACCATGGTACACGGCGGTTTTTACTCCGCTGTCATGACCCGATAGTCCAAAGTGTGCCAGCGACAGATCATGGAAAGCCAGCGAGCAAGACACATCATCGATAGTTGTAAGCTCCAAAAGTAACGATGTACCTGTGCAGCAGTCAGACTCATGCTGCTCCGCAGTGCAGCAAATACTTCGTTCAACTAAAGGTTTCACCCTGCGTCGTTGCGCGACATCATGGCTGTAAAGATGGTGTTGTGTGGTGGGTGGCATGGCTGAAGAGTGCTGTTGGTTGTGCATGTCGTTGGCATGCGGAGTCACGATGGTGTGTCAGCCACAGTTAACTGGTCAACTCTGAGTGTTACTACTTTCCTGAATCCTCAGACGTTGGTCAAGTGTTAACTCCTGAGGCTCCAAATGTGTTCCTTCCAAATTTGGGCAACTTGCGCTGGCGTCAGGTGGTATCTCCAATGACCTTGGCTGATGCGACAGAAGTGTCGTCAGGCCTCGCAGCCGGCCCGCAAATGCCCCAAAACGATGAGTCGAAATTTCAAGACAGATTGAAGTGCGACATCTGAAGTGGCATTTCTATGCAAAGGCCGTTCGTTCTCTCTTGTAATTCGTCGACAGAGATCGAAGGAAGAGGAGCGACGAGAGAGTCGGTCGGAACATCGGTGCAGAGTGTGCAGGCAGGCATCGGTGTGCATGCATTGTTGGATTCATGCAAATGAAATACATGTTGGGATAATATTTTCGGACTTTCAAAAGAACAGCCTGAAACTCTTCAAGGTTTGCACTGTTGCGTCGATGTCAAACGGCTACTTAATAGTTGTTGGGAGATCGCTGAGGCCGAGAACTTTGACCTGAGGAGTTCCTTTTCTGCCCTTTGAGCGCGGTCCGAAGACCTGGAGGACAAGCGGACGGAGGCGGATGATGAGGAAGTCACAGTCACAGCTTTGAATCAAGGAGTGTCAGACTTCGTCACACGTTTTCATGATACTTCATGTGGCCTATGGTCAGGTTATAACCTATGGTAGCATAGCGGACCTCAAAAAGGGGTGGTAAATGGATGTCCATGAACGCAAATATGGTACCATTGGTTTTAACCCATGGCCATGTGTGTTTCTAGGTTTTATGTTGATTTCAACCTTTTCCACACAAAAGCATCCAAAATTTTGCATCTTCAGATGCACTTGCTGGGTTCGCTGCAACGACTCCATGACACGAACGAGTGCTGGCCTTGGCATGAAGAGTGAAGGATATGCTGTTTCATTTTAAAATTCATCTAATTCAATGCTAACCGATGTGTGTTTATCAACAGCTGAGCAACGGCGCATGCAGATAATCCAAGTAATGGCCGCGATTTTTCATTGAAGAGTTTGTGAGCGGCAGAAAATCCTTGATACTGAAGGGGATGGCGCCCATGCAGTTGCTCGATTTGCTCGTTGCCAGGTGCCCTTTCCGTGGCCGAAAACCCGCGCCTCGCCATGGCGTCATTGACCATGGCGGCGCTGGTGGCCATGGCAGTGCTGCTTCCTGGCAAGCAGATGCTAGCCTTGAGACGCGCACTGGCACACGGAGTGAGCGGGAGTTTCTCAGCCCAGCGCCCACATCTCGTGGACTCAATGGGCGACCTTAGCACTATCGTCGTGGACGAACTGGTCAAGCAGCTAGATCTTCTCAAGGTCCAAGCCCAGGCATTGATCGATCCTGGGCATATTTCAACATACGTTTTAACGTGTTTTAACCTTTAGTTGAGTCTAACCCAAATAGAGAGATTAATGACCCCGGATTAATCAGCCTGGCTGACTAGGGGTGCCTCCCAACTAACTAGTCAAAAAACCTATTGACAATGGAGTTTCTTAGTCCGGGGGCCTACATTAAATTGTAATTGTTACCAGGGTTCGATCAGTACAGGATTCAATCAAAGCGGCCCGCCAGCGTAGTCCCGGGACCTCCACGTCCTTCGGCTTCAGCTTTTTGGAGACCACATCTGGATCCCGAAGGTGAAGCCGGCCCCCGGGTGGCTCTCGCAGGATTCCGTTGCCAAAAGGCATCGCTTCTTGGACATTTGACTCGGATGGCAACTTTCTCGAGGAGCTCGTGGCTGTTTCAAATAAGAAGGACTTTTGGAAAGTGAATCAGCTGAAGCTTCGTGACTTCTCTACAAAGAATGGTTATACCTTACGTCCGTTGAACAGCGTGTTCAAGTTTGATATTTCAGTTAGAGAAGGAGGAAGCACCCCGCAGAAACGGGTATTCTCTTCGTCCACTGCTCGCTTTAAGATGTGTGTAGACAATGCCCTCAAGTGTATCCTCGTGATGTCTTGTGGTCGGCCACAAAGGGTCATTCTTCAGGTAGATGGAGGCTAGTGGTGGCGTGTAAACCGGTCAAACCATCCGTAGCTCGCGTGTAAGTAAACATACTTATGCATATTTACAGTTCGAGCAGGGTATTTTCGTGCGTTTTGCGAAGTTGATGCAATCAGTGTGGCGATGCGGGCTGAGAACGTGTTATATATGTATACACATATATAAACGTGTGACGTGCGATTCTTAAGAAGACCTCAGTTCTGAGGACGCGACCTTTCCGCAGAATTGGAGGATAGTTTTTGCACTATAAAGACCATAGACTTGGTGGCTATGTGCTACCTTTTGAGCTTCTTTTGCTTTTAAGTTTTGCAGCAGCAATACTAAATACTTTTTCCAGCTCCCACGCTGTGATCTTGCTTTTTGTGTGCTGCCGATAAGGGAGAATGACAGCATGTCCATTTGATGCAGCTGCTCGTCCATCAGGCTGTTGTTTTCCGCGTAAAGGTTTCTCATCTTAGCTCACACTATTCAGGTCGACATGACACTCTTTAGACTTGTGTGTGATGACTCTGAACCGGGGACTTTGGACAGCTCGTTTTGCCCCGCTTTCGCCGGGCAGGATCGCCACCAATCAAGATGGCCTGCCAGATCCAGCCTGGACAGGAGGGGCCTTGTGGCCCACGTCTCCAAAGCGCAATGGACTTTTCCAATCGCCGTCTTCGAATGGGCCGGGCTCCTATAATCCCTTCGCGGTCTCGCAGCAGTCCATGAAGATCGAGGGGCAGCAGTTCCTTCCTATCTTCTCAGATGCAGAAATCAACACTCAAGATGGCTCTGAAGAGGACTTGCAGCTACCAGCCGCCACTTGGGATGTCAAGTTCTCTGACCACTACGCCAGCATGACGCTCACCGACACCAACCCTTCGTCCTGCTACTCAGGCGCGACGCTCCACCGCAATCTTGAAGACATCCTTGCCGCTGACCTGACGAGCCCCAAGGGGGTTGATCTGACGGGTATCTACGTTGAAAGCAGGGCCCAACATCTGGCCACTAAAGAGTGGTGCCCCGTCTACGTTCCAATGACATAGTAGGAGCCCAACCGAAGATGAACCGAAGATCACCCGATTTTTGAGTGGCATCAGCGCCCGCTTGGGTGCGCTGGTCCGTTGAAGCGTCAAAAAGGAAGCCACGCGGCCAGTGCGAGGGATCCACCAGCGTTCCCCAAAGCAACAGCGTCCAATGGCCAAGCATCCGCCGGTTTGAACCACTAGTATAGGTGGCTTGCGACTAGACTAGGTCTAGGTCTAGACGAACGGCATGGAAGCCAAGGTAGGACTGGGTAGCGTCGACTCTCATTGCTAAGGTGAAGGCCACGCACCTACGTGAACAGGTGGGAGTGGGTGCAGCATGCAGACCTCGTGGACGGATGGTACTTGGGACATCTCTTGCAGTTCCCCCCTGTTGGGTCTCATTTGACGTTGTGGGTTCGCCAGACTGGCATGAGCCATGGGCTGAGTCGGCTGGCAGTCCGGGATGATGGATTGGTTGATGTCCCTGTTTGGAGGCACAGATGATGCCAACCAGTTCTGCAAGAGCTACTGACTGTATATAGTAAAACTATTCCGGGGAAAAAGAAGCTTGCACACTTCCAGAACCTTTGACAGCGTTTGGCTCTGGCCGAGAGCACATTTTCCCTCGCCATGCACTTGATTGAACAGCAAGCTGCTGCTGCAGTGCAGAGAGGACTTTTCATTTCTGCAAGTGCTCGTGGTGTGTGCCTGAGTTTATCCTGTCTTGCTCGGTTGTGGCCATCTTACCATTCTTCAGCAAATGTGTCAAAGGTCGACTATTTCATTAGCCACTCCTGGTCATGTCCAGGGTGGAAGAAGATGCTGGGAATGTGCTACTATTTCAATTTCAATTTGGCAACTATGCTTTCCATCTTCACATGCATGGTAGGAGCCTCGATTTTGGTTTTGGTAGCTGGAAGCTTTAGTGGTGTGGCAAGTGAGTATCAAGATTGGCTTGCTGTCACTTTGCTGTACTCGCCAATACTAGTGTTCTTCCTGACATTCTTCTTGGGACATTTGCCAAGATGCAAGACATTCTGGTTTGATGGTGCCTGTGTCAACCAAACCGACATGCTGGAGAAAGCAGCTATACTCCAAGCAATTCCGGCCTTTGTCGCAAATTCCACCGAGATGCTCGTTCTGTGGGATGACGAGTATTTTCAGAGATTATGGTGCATCTTCGATGCTCGGCCATAGAGTAGTGACCTTTTGCTATGAGTGAGAGCATACCCTGCATCCAACACACTTCCAACGACCAGAGGCGTCCTGAAGCATTGCTTTGGGGTCTTTGGGCAGATTTCTCTTGATTCGCTCTTCTTGCTGTTGCAGACTCTTGCTCTTCTTAACCCTGAGATGTTTTGGAGGTCGTAAGACTCCATCCCTTTTTTAGACCGCTACGTACAAGGAGTTGCTTTTGCTTCGAGAGCAGATTGGACCAAACTGGTATCAACTCCAATGGGAAGGCCATCGCTACTAGGGTGGAGGCCATCGCTACTCTGTTGGAGGCCATTACTACTAGGGTGGAGGCCATTACTGCTAGGTTGGAGGCCATCGCTACTAGTAGCAAGAAAAGTAAAGAAAAGAATCAATGAGCATTTTAGGGGGTTCAGCTCCGTCTTCGAATGGATCCCACAAGAAAGCCCGCGCGGGGTGTGTCCGAAGCACACGCTCTTCTTTATTCCATTTCGTTGTCTCTAGAGCCTTTTGTTGTGCACTTTCATCATCTTCATCAACCGCTTTGGGTTCCCCTGTATTTCGACGCTCATTTCTGCTGCAGGCAACTCCTTGTCTTTTTCATTGTCCTTCCCTTTTTGATTCCTTTGGCACTTACTTTGCGAAGTCATCCAAATCTCGTTGCTGCACCTGAAGCCACCATTTCATCCATCGTTTTCCTGCTCATGCTCAGCTGTCTCTACACCCACAAGGGGCCAGAAAGAAATCAAGAACCGTTCCGAAAGCATGTGTTGTGGTGCCATCATTCAAGACTAGCAGCCTAGCAAGCCCGCTTCTTCTATCATGGCTTCTATTCTTGCATCAGTTGATGTTTGCTTGCAATGCAAGCAGGTGGAGTTTGCATGGTTTTAGATGAACCTTTGACTTCTGCTCCTGTAGCACCGATTAAAGCAGAGGGTATCATGACTCTTCCAAAAGCTCTTGGCCCCGCCCACACCTGACTTCGCTGGATTTCTGTTCATGGATATCATTGTATTCGTTCAACCTGATTGTTGATCATGTTTAGGAACGTTGCTGCAGACATGAACGACTCTTTTCCTGCTGACATGCAAACATGAAAGCTGTGATATCCCAGCAGTCCTTGCTGCAGTGGTTTGATATCCAATGATCCGATTTCCCGTGCGCACAGGGTTGAAATCAATGCATCGTGCGGCCAGAAAACGCTTCCAACAACCAGGCAATTCTTTCCTGGAGTAGTTGTCTTGCTTTTTTTTTAAAGGACATATTGCTGATGCTCCTGCTTTCACCTGATTGGACTCTACTGTGTGACACACACACACACACTCAGTCCCACTGACTGAGGAGCTCGCAGTCTTTTGCAAGACTTCGAGGTCGCAGTACTTTGCGCTGCATTTTGTGCCCAACTGGGCGCCGAGTTTCAGTTTGTCATGCTTCATGGTGATGGCTTTGGGCGTTTTCATCCTACCTGTGGTGCCTCGCAATGACTGGCCTTCCCCAGATTCGCTCTTCACGTCATGGCTGCTTGGAGGCAGTTGAATTCTAATTCAACTTAATTCTAGTTATACAACTTTAATTCAATTCTATGTATAATGATTTATTGTTTCTAAAAGCTTTTTGTTACTACTAGTAAGGCCAGGAGCCCCCACTGAAAAGAATATCCCACATGACTCGATGACATGTCTATTTGATGGAGTCCCGGCATGTCCGGTGGAACTATGTCCCGCCCAGATGCGGAGATCGGGCGATCTCCGTTTTGGCCCTTGAGGTTCTATGACGAACTTGCACCACTTCCCGTGTTGGTGATGGCTCCCATGCTTTTGGCTTGGTTTGGTTTCGAGAAGCTGGATGGCCACAAGCAGATGTTGGATCAGATGGCATCCTTTGACTTCAGAAATGCGCAGTGCACCTTAGAAACAGATCGGGTAGTTCTTCAGAGGCAAGTGCAAGACCTTTTTGATGAGGCCTTGGAACCTCCTTTGTCTATCTCGATTGATGCGGCAGGGGTTTCAGAGACAGTTTCTGACGCAGATTCAGCGGATCCCCTTCTATTGAAAAAAGTTCTGCAAGGCAGTCGCCACGTCACCAGCTATCCGACCGAAGAAGAAGTCATTGACCACTTTAATGCATATGTGAGGGGCCCATTGCGCGATAGGGTCGTGAGCTTGATGGGTCATGAGATGGACATCTCGTTGAAACTTTGCGCCGTCTCCAATCTGCCGGTGGTGCTGCTGGGATTCTTCCTGGTCTTCAGCTGTGACCGTCACTCAGATTGTTCTTCTGCCCTGGTTCAAGGCTACGCGTCGGTCTCGCACTACCTGGTCACGACGGCGTTGATCAACTGTGTCATTGTGCCGCTTCTCATGTCTTTTGCATTTCCTCTTGCATTGCGGGCCAACCACCTAGTGACCTTGCTGGTCAAAGGGAAGGTCTGGCGTTTTGTCTTCGGATTTGTTGTGAGCTCCTTGGTTTTTGCATTCGTGAACGTACTGCAAGCGGCCGGGGCTGCAGGGATGGTAGTCATTGCCTGTCAAGGTTCGACCCCGTGGGTCATTGGCTACTCTATCGCTGGCCTTCTCATGTTTTTCCTAGCGTGGGTTCTTTCCCGCAAGGAACTTTTCTGCGCCTAAGGCGCCTAAAACACGCGTGTTTTCCCGACAGCAAAACTGCGAGCATCTGGGAGGTGTAGATGAGATGCTGCAACGATATCCTCGTGTGTTGACCTTAAGTTCTGAGTTGGGTGCGCCATCAGGTGGTCTCCATTTCATATCATTTTGTTGTGCAGATTCTGATCCTTTTGCCGCGTATTCTTTTCTTTTTCCAGCTGAATAACTGGGGTCCTTCACACCACTTCCACCATGTGTCGATTCCATCTTTACTGCGCCGTCCGCGAACACCAGGCGAAGATGCTCTTGTGTGGGTGTTCGCAAGGCGTGCTTCTTCAAGGCGCTGCTTGAGGAAACCATGAGAGATGGGCGAAGGGGCTATCCTCCGCACGTCTCCACGTTCGTAGTTTGGACCATTTGCTGGAGACACTCCAGCAAGTTCGCAGGCAGTTTTCAGCCATCAACCCCCAAAGAAGTAGCAGCCAAACGCGCTGTCGACCCAAAAGAAGAAGTTATTCATCCTTGAGACTATGTCCTGTGGTGTTTGGGCTCAACAGATAGTGTAAGAACGCTTCGATTGAAGGTTCAATTGCCATGCGCTTAATTCACGAGCAAGCTGCCTTTGCTAGGCAAAAGGGACTTTTCAAGGCTGCAACTGCTTCGGATGTACTCTTCAGTCTCACCTGCCTCGTGGACACCATATCACAAGAGTTGCCTCGTGGCTTGTTAAAGAACGTTTCAAAGGTCGATTACTTCATCAGTCATTCCTGGGCATGTCCAAGATGGAAGAAAATGCTGGGAATGTGTTACCATCTCAATTTCAATTTGGCAACGATGCTTTCCATCTCTACATGTTTTGCAGGAGCGTTGATTTTGGTTCTGTTGGCTGGAAGCTTTAGTGGTGTGGCGCGTGAGTATCAAGATCGTCTTGCTGTCATTTTGCTCTACTCGCCAATACTAGTTTTCTTCCTGACATTCTTTTTGGGACATTTGCTAAGCTGCAAAACATTCTGGTTTGATGGTGCCTGTGTCAACAACACTGACATGTTTGAGAAAGCAGCTATACTCCAAGCAGTTCCGGCCTTCGTTGCGAACTCAAGCGAGATACTTGTTATGTGGGATGATGTGTATTTCCAGAGATTATGGTGCATTTTCGATGCTCGGCCACAGAGTAGTGACGTTTTGCTATGAGTGGACACTCCCAACGAACAGATGCGTCCTGAAGCATTGCTTTGGGGTCTTTGGGCAGATTTCTCTTGATTCGCTCTTCTTGCTGTTGCAGACTCTTGCTCTTCTTAACCCTGAGATGTTTGAGGGGCGTAAGATTCCAAAAGCCGGCCTAAAGCGCCTTAAAAAAGGCGCAGGCCAAATTTGGCGTGGTTGATCCAACGTCCAGGAGCTAGCAGTGTCTTGCAAGACCTCAAGATCCTCAAATGCCTTGCACTTCGTGCCGAACTGGGCTCCAGGGTGGAGCTTGTCCTGCATCATGATCATGGCCATGGGTGTTTGCTCATACCCCCTGACGCCCCAGATGGTTTGGCCCTCACCTGATGTACTCTTCACATCCTGGTGCCTTGTAGTTGGAGGATGGCAAGATTTGGTCTTGTTAAAGCGTGCAGATCTCGAGTTTCTTTTGCTTCCGACCGGAAGGTTTCTCTAGCTATATCAACAGGGAGAATTTTTGATATATTAATTCTTTTACACATCACTGATCCAATGCCAGGTTCAATTGTCAACTTGCGCCGGTCTTTGTCACGCCGATGGCAGCCATCTTCACCACCTGGTTTTGTTTCCAGAAGCTGGAGGGTCACAAGCAGATGTTGGATCAGATGGCGTCCTTTGACTTGAGAAATGCGCAGTGCACCTTAGAAACAGATCGGGTAGTTCTCCAGAGGCAAGTGCAAGACCTCTTCGATGAGGCCTTGGAACCTCCTTTGTCCATATCGCTTGATGTGGCAGAAGCTTCACAGACAGACGCTGACGTAGATTCAGCGGATCCGCTTCTTTTGAAACAAATTCTTCAAGGCGTTCGCCATATCACGAGCTATCCCACCGAAGAAGAAGTCATTGACCACTTCAATGCATATGTGAGGGGCCCGCTGCGTGATAGGGTCGTGAGCTTGATGGGTCGCGAGATCGACATCTCGTTGAAACTTTGCGCTGTATTCAATCTGCCAGTGGTGCTGCTGGGATTCTTGATTGTGTTCAGCTGTGATCGCCACTCAGATTGTTCTTCTGCCCTGGTTCAAGGCTACACGTCGGTCTCGCACTACATGCTCACGACGGCGTTGATCAACTGTGTCATTGTACCGCTTCTCATGGCTTTTACATTTCCTCTTGCATTGCGGGCCAACCACCTAGTGACCTTGCTGGTCAAAGGGAAGGTCTGGCGTTTTGTCTTCGGATTTGTTGTGAGCTCCTTGGTTTTTGCATTCGTGAACGTACTGCAAGCGGCCGGGGCTGCAGGGATGGTAGTCATTGCCTGTCAAGCTTCGACCTCGTGGGTCATTGGCTACTCTGGCGCTGGCCTTCTCATGTTTTTCCTAGCATGGGTTCTATCCCGCAAGGAACTTCAGCGCCCAAGTCAACGACCCCTCAGTGCTCTTTCGTGAGAACGTATCAATGAGATCTTTATCCTGTTTTGATGTGATTGTTGATTTTCAAGTCCATGCAAGCAGAAAGAGCCGGGGCCCATTCATACAATGATAGCATGTGATAACATGATTGGCAGATGATTAGCAGGCTCTGGGAAGTTCAGGAGTGAAAGCAACTTCTAGCTTGATGCGCTGAATTTGCAAGAGTCACTTTAGTTTCACCAAGTACAGCTCATTTGAAGTGGTGAACGTCGATGCTGCACTAGGTTGCGAGAAAGACCGAGCAGGAGTGGACGTGGCATATGGCATATTCATATCCATGTGAGATTGCTTGACGTCACACACACAGACACACACTCTGACACTTGTATTCAGTGACTCAGTTATCACGATGGGAAGGATGGCGGTGGAACAGCATGGCGAAAAGTCCGAGAAAATTGTAGGTGTTTGAACAAAGGTTGTTTCCCTTGACTGCGGTGACGAAGCGGCTCAAGCTGCAGCGCTGCTGGGGAGGAAATGGTTTAGGGGGGAAGGTATCATGAAAAACCATGGAAACAAACCGAGCAGATTAGACAGCGTGGTCAAAGGTTTCGGTTGCAGGTACGTCACGGTGATCAGCCGTGATATCCTAGTCAACTGAATGGAGCTTCGTTGGCGACAGCCATGCAGCGACTCTGTCGCCCCCTGCATGTGGCGGTGGAAAACCCTTTGTCCAGGGGTGGACACACACAGTTCGCCGGCTTCGGCGCTTTTTCAAAGAACGATGGCACAGACACGGTGCCGCTTGGCGGCGTGTGCGTGGAAAACCTGAATAGATACCTAAAAAGCCTTAGAAGCAAAAGGAAAGAAACACAGAAAGAGCAGCGCTAAGAGGGCAAGAGAGAAAGATATGTGGAGAAAAAATGAAAAATGAATACTTAGCCCTTGACTGGGGTAGGGAAACGAGCCTCAAGAACAACCTAAAAAGCCTGAGAGAAAGCCCAACAAACGACAAAAAAAGCAAGAAGGAAAGCGGGGGGCAGGGAGGGGGTGTATGTCCATGTGTGTGTACGTGTGTGTGTCTGACTACTACTTAGACGAAATGAATTAGGTGCACTAGTTAGGGAGCGGGACTTTAGTCTTAGACCGCCCGGGTAGGAAAGACTAGAACAGGAACAACACAGGGAAAAGCACCGAGACACAAGTGTGTCGAGTACCATTTCCCTATGTTGCCCTAAATAGGTAGGGAGTAGAACACAGCGGGGGGGGGGGG
>CAXAMN010025250.1:36660-151197 GCA_963970005.1 Durusdinium trenchii
GGGGGGGGGGGTAGGGGAACCTGCCTCATGGGGGGTTAGCACCGTTTTATAGCCCGGCGGCTGTCGAAGCAGTGCCGTTTTTGGGCCCGGCGGCCAATGCATCAGTTGATTCTATGGGGGTGGCCGTGACTTCCGGTGAAGGTCCAGTGGAAGTGGTACGTTGGGGTTGTTGAATTCCGATGCAAAAAGCGGCGCCCCTGTGACGGGGATCACACTCAGCACCCGAGTGGGACGGCTGAGCGAAACACACTCTGACACTTGTATTCAGTGACTCAGTTATCACGATGGGAAGGATGGCGGTGGAACAGCATGGCGAAAAGTCCGAGAAAATTGTAGGTGTTTGAACAAAGGTTGTTTCCCTTGACTGCGGTGACGAAGCGGCTCAAGCTGCAGCGCTGCTGGGGAGGAAATGGTTTAGGGGGAAGGTATCATGAAAAACCATGGAAACAAACCGAGCAGATTAGACAGCGTGGTCAAAGGTTTCGGTTGCAGGTACGTCACGGTGATCAGCCGTGATATCCTAGTCAACTGCATGGAGCTTCGTTAGCGACAGCCATGCAGCGACTCTGTCGCCCCCTGCGTGTGGCGGTGGAAAACCCTTTGTCCAGGGGTGGACACACACACACACACACACTCCTAGGCGACGCTGTACACGATATGTATCGCAATGCGATATATATATATATATATATCCATATATTTACGCATCATGCAAAGAACTGTTAAATAGATGACCAACCAACCCAACCCAACCCAACCCAACCCAACCAACCAACCAACGAGGGACTCTTCCACTCTGCGACTTCCCTCACGGACGGTCCCTTTTCAGGCGTTTCAACGGATCGCTCCGTCCGGTGGAGGCATGGGGGGGATGGAGGTGACGCGAGCGACTGGGTCCGGGATAAACGGATAAAGCATAGTCTCTCCCATCTTGATCAGGCTCACTGTAACAATCAGGAAGATATTTTCTTGGAGGGCAGAGATGGAAGATGGGACTGAGATGGGAGATGGTCAAGTCATATTTGAGAGGTTTGCGGGTCCGAGAGCCGATCGCTGCGCCGATTTCGGCCCTTGAGCCGATCAGGAATGGCTGCGCTTCAATTGAAGGGTTTTGTCCAATGCACATCATTCAGGAGCAAGCTGCCATTGCTCGGCAGAAAGGGCTCTTTAAATCTGCAACTGCTTGGGAGGTGTTTGTGAATCTCACCTGCAATACGCTGGTGGAAAACAGCTGCTCTTCAGCGACCGTCTCCAAGGTAGATTTCTTTCTCAGTCATTCTTGGTCCTGTCCAAGATTCAAGAAGATGCTGACGGTGTGTCACTATCTCAATTTCGACTTGGCAATCATGCTTTGCCTAGCCGCATGTGTTGCCGCAGCATCGATTCTGCTTCTGTTGGCAGGAAGCTTTACTGGTGTGGCACGTGAGTACCAAGGTTGGCTTGCTGGCACGCTAGTGTACTTCCCAATGGCCATATTTGCCCTGACATACTTCTTCGGGCATTTGTTGAGTCGTAAATCTTTCTGGTTTGACCGTATTTGTGTGAATCAAGCAGACGTGTTTGAGAAAGCTGCTGTCCTCCAAGCCATTCCAGCCTTTGTTGCGAACTCAAATGAGATGCTTGTTTTATGGGATGATGCATATTTTCAGAGATTGTGGTGTATTTTTGACGCTTGGCCGCATGATTTCACATCTCAAGTGGAGTTCTCTAAATGAGCCGATTGTTTTGCACATATTTTGGTGTCTCATTTTTTCTTGCCTTTTGTTTCTATTCATCCTTTTTGTGTTTTCATGTCCAGAGTTTTGCTTGGCCCAAAATGGAGCTTTTGAAGGGTTATGGTTGAAGTATGGTTGCTCGGAAGGGTCCTCATGGGAATTTTACACGGTTTAGTGCCATGGCGACCTCACCTATTCTTTTACTAAGCAGCTGGAACCTGTCCTGCAACTGTGTGACAAGTCTTGAGTTAACTGAGGAGTTCGCAGTTTTTTGCAAGTCTTCTCCGTGTCCTCAAGGGCTGCATTTTGTGCCAACCTGGGCACCGAGCTGGAGTCTGTCTTGCATCATGGTGAATGCCATCGCCGTCGTTGCATGGGACCGCATGACACCCCGCATGGATTGGCCTTCGGAAGAGTCACTTTTCCTCTCATGGTTTCGTGGCTGAAAGGGATCGCGCTGACCACACCCAGAAGCTGTCATTTGGTGGGTGAAAACCCCGGCACCCTGTTGGACCCCGGAACATTCACCGATTCGTAAGGAATGTCAACCTGCTCTTGCAAGCTTTGTCGCTTCAATGCTGCATTGGTCTAGGACCAGACACAGAAGGGAGTTTGTACACCAATTACTTTACTTCGCGCGATCCCCACCTTGAGAAGCGATTTGGAAGAAGCAGGGCACATGTATTGACACACAGACACACTATCCTGACATTCGCTGCCTGGTGAGGGCATTGATTGATGCAATGCTCTGACACTTTGTTCTTGCATCAAGTCTGGTATGTGTTCTGAAGCATCATCTGGCGCAAAGGCTGGGACATGTTTTGGAATGTGTTCCGACGTTGTTGCTGGCATGTCTTCTGACATGTGCCCTGCCGTGAAGTCTAACGCATGTTCTGACATGCCTTCTGGCATGCGCATTTGACATGTGGTCTTGCACCAACTTGGCATGCTCCGACAAGTGACATATGGCATGGCTTCGGCTCTTGTGGCCTGTCGCCTAGGCCAGGTGCCTCACACGAGTGAGCCCGCTCAAAAGTAGTCCACCGTGAAGGAGGTCTCTTCAGTGTCACCAGCGTGGACTGCATGGCCAGAGCTGGGTGCTTCCGGTGGGCTAGTGGTCGGTGGACTGCTCGAGGGATCCTTTGGGATGGGTTTCATGGCCTGTGCTGGATCCCTGAGCTTGCTGATCCAGCTCAGTGGGAAAATGCAGCCGCCGTGGTGTGGGCCCTGGGCCCTTAAGGTTGGGCTCTTGTGACTCTGCATGGTGCTGATGCTGAAGTCTGGGTTTCTTGGACGTCTCCTGCACGACCTGGGGTGCTGGCTGAGTTGTCTGGCTGGTGCCACTCGTGGAGTCCTCAGGACTCTTTTGCTGTGATGCTTGTGCTGCTTGCTTGCGGAAAATCTCCGTTAGCGGTGGAGATCCACTAATGCCTGAGCCTTTGCAAGGCTTTTTGATGGCGCCAGTGAGGATGAGCCTTTGTTGAGCATCCAAGTGCAGACTCAATCCGCATTGTGTGCAAGTTACTTTGCTGCCCTTTTGCCGCAGTGCATGACTGGTGTGGCCTTCATGGGTGGCTGTGTACGGCTGATCCAGGCATTGTCCTTGTACAAAAGCTTGGAACAGCTGCTCATTGCTCCTCTTGTGGACATTTGCTCCACATTTGACACAGCGTAGATATCCTGCAGTCTCGTCAAATTCGTGCTGGTGCTTTGGTGGAGCTTCTTCTTGCTGTTGTTGCAGAAGCTTCTTGATGACCTGTTGCCTGGTCTGCTTCTTGGGCATGGGCTGGTGAGGACTGTCTGGTTCAGGCTCTTCAATGCTTAGCTGCGGACAGTCTGCGTTGTGGTGTTCTTCAAGGACCTGAACAGTGAGGGCCTGATGGACACGCACTCCACATGCTCCACATTGGTAGCCACTTCTGTGTGGCACCCATCTGTGAGACGGTGCCTGCCAAGGTGTTTTGCACTTAGCAATGAGTTGCTTTTTGTATTGCTTGGTGTGCTTGCCCTGGTGGCGGTTTGGTTTCTGGTGGATGTAGTGATCTTTACTGTTGAAGACCGTGGCCAATCTGCTGATTGCATGTGTGTAGATGAGCTTGTGATCCTCATCTAATACCCGCTGCCCTCTCCCAGGCTGCCAGGGCTGCATCCCGTTGGCGTCGCCTCAACTGAGGCTCACTGCCTGGCGCTTGTGGTGACCTGGTGTTTCTGGACACATAGAGAACCTTGACTCGTTGGAAGTCTTGGTGTGTGAGCTGCTCAAGCTGGTCCAGGTAGGGTCCTCGATGTTTGGGTTGCGTCCATGCTGCCCACACACTGACGAGCTGGGCAATGACTCTCACTGCTGTGGAAGTGTGCTTGGCCAATGCAACTAGGCCTTCCATGAGGGCCCTGGCCTTGTTGTGAGGTGCTCTGGGTGTACCTGTTATGGCCTAGCCTCTGCAATTGGCGCAAGGTCATGGTGTGGGCGCACAGTCCAAAAATCCAGAGCTGATCTCTCTGGTCATAGCTCGACGGCGTGGCGTCGAGAGTGAAGGCCCACCCTTGGTGTTGATGTGGTGCCAGTTGTTGCAAACCCTGCCACGCCCCATGTCCCTGGTACGGGAGCACCATGTGTTTGGCCTCCTGCGGCCCCAGGGGAATCCAGCCAGCCGTCGTCTCGTCCTCGGACAAGATGCGCTCTGCCCACTCTGGTGGCATGGGTTTGTGTTTTTGTGTCTGGTGCCATTTGCGCAACCACAGAATGTGCTTCGTTGTTGCTGGAACCTTGCAAATGGGGCACTCTTTGGCTTTGCCATCCTCTTTGTAGTGCAGTGCTGCCTGAGTCCATGTGCGGAGATGTGGTTTCTGATCACCAGGGATGGTTTTGAGCACCTGCCGGTAGCATGCCAATCGATGCCTGCAACAAGGTGTTGATGATTCGGTTTGCTCGCCACTCTGGCAATGCGTTGTGCTTTGGCCTCTTGTTGAATGGTCCGCTCGAGTTTCCACCAGGGATCCTGAATTGTGATCTCATTCTCTATCATGTAGGTGCTACCCTGCCTTTGCCAACGATGTATGTCATGGACCTGCCAGTTCCATTCCATCAGGTAGGCAATGGTGGCCGCCATAGGCCCTCGCACCACATACCATGGATGTTGTTTGGGCTGGAGCTGCTTGTGGATCTCCGTCCATGCTTGCTCCAAGTGCTGGAGCTGGTGTGGGGGCCAATTGTGATAGTCCTTGCGATTCAATGCCCCATAGCGCCACCGGTTGGATGCCTCCTTGGTGCAGCCGTAGGCGAACTTTTAGTGCAGGGATCTTTAAGGACCTCAATTTGATCCTTCTCTGTTTTGCCTTTTGGAATCTCTGCCTGAGTCCCTTTGCGCCATGTGTGACCTTTAGGCTGCGTCATCAGTGGCTTTGTGACTGCCTGCAAATGGTGCCCTCTCCCCTGTGCCGCCCAAGGGTGCTCTTGGAGGAGGTACTGCTCGGTGCGGGAGAGCCAATCAGCCCATGGCTGGGCTGCTTGATTTGGCGGAATGCCAAAGAGCTCAACGACATGGGCCTGAGATTGGTACGTTGTGCAGGGCCGGAAGTCAATGTCAGGAACCTTTGGCGTCGGTGGAAAGTAGGGCATCTGTCTATACTCCATTGTAGAAGTTTCAATGTCAAACTTCAAACGCAGCAAAGCATGTGGTCTCCAAGGAACTGCCCATTCCGCCTGTATGGATGTGGTGCCAGCCAAGGTGTTGTGCAGAACCGCATAGTCGATGGTATTTCCTGACAGCGCACTGTGATCAGGTGCCAGGATGCCAAATTGGAACTTGGACGGCAAAACTGTGCTTGCCAAAGCACTGGGCTGATTCTGCCAGTCTCCAATGAGCACGTACGGATGTGTGGTATGAGTGAGCAAAGTCAGCAGCTTGGCCAAGATCTCTGAGTTTGTCTCACTTTGAAAGGTCTCACCAGTTTGCAGGTACAGTCCAACGACCAGGATGGTTGTCTCCGTGGCCTGCCAGAGAAAACTTTGGAAGCCGCATCCTTTGTTGGTGTAGGATTGGAACTGCGTCAATCCGCTTGCTGGATCAGCGAGAACCAACAGTCCTCCATGTGCGCCAGTGTGATCCTGGTTGGGTTCAGCCGGTGTGCCAAAAACCGTTCTTCCTCTGATGCTGAAGTATTGGCAGATCTCATAGTGCTTTTGTGGGTCCAGGTGTGTCTCCGCAAAGATGTAGATCCCACTGTCACGAGTCCAATACCAATCAATGACCTGATGTCCAAAGTTGGTGACATTGCCGAAGTACAGGGAGTTGTGGTCTTGTTCGAATCTGGCCCTCTTTGTTGGACTTGGATGTAGCGGAGGATCAAAATCCGGTTCTTCCGCTGGCGGCAGTCCTTGAAGCACTTGGTGAGGAGTCTTGAAACAGTCAATGCTCACTGCCCAAACTTGTATGACCTGGCTCGCCAAGCTGGGAGTGAGATTTGGCAGGTGTGTTGGAACCTTGCCATCATCTGCAAGCCACATGAGATCTCGATAGATCAGGATGGCAAAGTAGTGACCCTCTTGGTGGGTCTGCCCCCGGTGGCAAATGAGCACTGCCGGCACAAACTCAGTGGAGGTTCGTGCAAATCCATCAAGGGATCGTGGCATGGTGAAGGCGCTGTAGGGGTTGAATGTTTTGTCATCGCTCCATTGATGCAGGTATTGCGGGTCACATGACAGACCAGGACCTTCTTGTCATCCATTAAGTATTGGCCCATTCCTTGGTTTGCCCAGTTGTTGATCAGCTGCTGGAAAGAGACGTCATCTGGCCAGTCATCCGGATAGGGCACCAAAATGGGCTGTTGGACATGGTCAGTGAGATAACCTCCTTCTCGAATTTCAGCAAACCGCTCTGCTTTGTGACAAAAGCCACAGAGAGTTGACAAAGTGGCTTGCATCTCCTTGCACATTCAGATCATGTTGTTTCCATAGGTCCCGTAGTCCTGGCAGGGCCTGGATGTCAGGTTCCGCCGTGTCAATGGACTCCTGGACAGCCTCTCGTAAAGTGCCCCATGGTTGCGTGCTTGTCTCTTGCAGCAAGGCACAGACCCATGTAAAGGCCCTGCAAGGCGCATTTGCAAAACGCCGGAGGCTTGGATTGCCAACCACCATGGTGAGGTTCTGGAGGATGCAATCTGTAGAGGTGGCATAGTTTTGCATGCCTGAAAATGTCGGTGTTGGACTGCGTGTAGTCTTGATGCTTTCGGGTGCTCCTCCTAAGATGGATAGGTAGGCATTGCCATGTGGCGCCCCGTCAGCTGGTGGTCTATTGCCAAAGTGTGGTTGGCTGTGGTCCTCAAAATTGGAAAACGTGTGCTCAGGTCTACCTGGAAATGATTGATCCCCATCATCAGTAGAGAAGAGCTCCCCTGTATATGGATCAGCTGATTGATGTGCATTGTCCCCTGCGCTCAGTGAAGCTGAAAACCCAATTTGCTGTTGTGAGCCTGAGGCAGCACGGCAAACCTGTTGTGATGGTTGATGTACTGCCAGTGGCTGAGGTGCAGCTTCAAAAACTGTGATATCATCTAGTAGATGCCTTGTATTCGGACTTTCAAGGCCTTCACATGACACAATGTCATCGTCCGGAACTGGGAAAGTCCACCCCTGAAACATCCACACTGTCCAGGTTTCCCATGGGAGGTCGTCTCGGTTTTGCGGCGCTTCGTCGGGTCCTCCTGATCCTGATTGGGTCGTTTCAGGAGTCCACGCAGTTGATTCTTCTGCTCTTCAGTCATTCAACTGCCATGGGAATCTGTTCAGCTTCTCCATTGGCCACAGGCAGCTCAGATGGTGCTGGAGTCTGATTGACTGCCTTCATGTAATCGTCGGACAGGCTTTTGAGGGATTGCTGTCCTTCAGTGAGCTTGGATTGGAGCTTTTGCATGTCAGTAAGGAGTGCCGCATACTGTGCCTTGACATTGTCTATCTTGGCCTGGAGTTGGGTCTTTTTCATTGAAAGATTCTTCAGCTCGGTAACACGACCTTTGAGCTTGGCTGCAATCTCTCGTTCAGTGCATGGCTCAGGTGCGGTCAGCTTGTTGACCAGATCTTGAACCTGTTGTGGTAGGGCCTCCATGTGAGACTTGAGGACATCTTTGAGCTCTGGTTCATCAGGCTTTGTGGGTCCTATTCCAATGGCCTGCAATCGATTCTGGGTGTCCTCCGTCAGTGTCGTCCAGGTGGTAGCCAAAGGTTCTGTGGCCTCTTGTTGCACCTTGGAGATCTTGAGTGGCCTGACTTTGGGTAGTCCTGGTGGAGCTTCAGGCCATTGGCGCTGTTGCCTTGCCTGAGGGCTTGCCATATCCTTTGCCTTTGCCTGTGCTGGTTGACGATGTCATCCACATAGTGCCACAGCGTCTGCACCTGGTTCCAGGGTACATCTATGCCAGATCCAGTTGCTGCATGTGTCTTTGCTGCATGGGGTATAGGCTCTGCACCAATTCATGATCACTGCCCCGATCGCGATCTGGCCGAAGGCGTCTTCAGGGTCGTAGGGATAACGGGCAAAGTGGTAGTGCACAATCTCCCTCAGGTTGTGCTCGGACCGCAAGGTGCCTTAGTCCTTGTGCAGGGCGAGAACTTGCCAGCCAGCGTAGGTCACCACAAAAGTGAGGTTGGTGTTCAGCAAGATAGCGAGCAAAGAACGGTGGTATTTCAGGATGTCCTTGGGCCAACCTTGATGTTATTCTCCCTGCAACAAAGCGCGTGGGGTACCGCACTTGCAGGGCTTCGGGGCCGCCTGCTTGAGCAGCTCACGGCCTTGAGCCATGTATGTATGTATGTATGCATGTATGTATGTATGTATGTTCTGACATGTGCAGCCATGTATTCCAGCAATGTTTCTGCCACTTGTTCGGACATAGTTTCTGACATATGGCATTCCAAATGGCATAGCTTCTGACATCTGCTACAGCATTCTAATTCGGAATGGCGCAGACCCGTTCGCACTCAGACGGAGCTGAGCTCCCCATCGTGTTCAGTTCGGTGCGCTCCCTGTAGTATTTGGTCCGTGTGTGCCCCGACTGAGCTGGTGCTCCCTTTTTCATGCGCGCCCAGGCTGCCATGGAGGATATGTAGGAGGAAAGGAGCGGAGGAGACGAGGAGTGGCACCTTCATGGTGTAGAGACCATCACCTGGCAGGTGAATAAAAATATAAAAATATTACAGCCATTAAAGAAAGAAAACCTGTCAGGAAATTGCAATGAACCACAATGAAGCCCAGCACAAAAACGACACAGCAAAACCAACAATTTTATGAAGATTAAAGGGAAATGCTGTGAAACTGTCAAGCTGCACTTGTTTGCACTGCGTATTGGATGTCAATGTGTCTTAATTATAGGATCGTTTATGAGCGCGACAGTGTGAACATCTAGGATCCAATATTTTATCCCATGCTGGTCCTACGCGCGGGTTGAGGGAACTCTTTGTCTCGGCAAGGGCTCGAACTCCGGGATAAGGTTCGGACGATCATTACGATACGACGGATGGCTATTGCTGACCAAGATACAAGAAACCAATGGTTCCTCCCAGCTCCTTTGCACGGGGGACCATTGGATACCAGCAATGTGTTTGGAGTGGACATCACGTTTCGGATATGTCGGCACATACCTCTTGGACCAAAATTCGATATGGCGAATGATGTTTTGAACGTTGGGAAAACGGAGGATTGCGATGAGGGGGTGATCCCGTTGAACACATTCCACTGTGTCCTTTCCATGAGGGGACTGGACTGCGATATGTTTTCCTGTGTGCAAAATTGAAATGTCATTGCCAATTTAATCCAGGTCATGCCCAAGCAAAGGTTGATCCCTAGTGAGATTTGCGACTCGCAACCATTTCTTTCGAAGTGAACCCCAGTCCCTCACTCTGACAAACCCAGGTTTTTCTATCAATTTCTGCCTCCTGCCAATGCAGTCGTCATGGCCATCGTCGCCGCCTGGTTTTGTTTCCAGAAACTGGATGGTCACAAGCAGATGTTGGATCAGATGGCATCCTTTGACTTGAGAAATGCGCAGTGCACCTTAGAAACAGATCGGGTAGTTCTTCAGAGGCAAGTGCAAGACCTTTTTGATGAGGCCTTGGAACCTCCTTTGTCAATATCGCTTGATGTGGCAGAAGTTTCACAGACAGATGCTGACGTAGATTCAGCGGATCCGCTTCTTTTGAAGCAATCTCTGCAAGGCATTCGCCACGTCACCAGCTATCCGACCGAAGAAGAAGTCATTGACCACTTCAATGCATATGTGAGGGGCCCGCTGCGTGATAGGGTCGTGAGCTTGATGGGTCGTGAGATCGACATCTCGTTGAAACTTTGCGCTGTATTCAATCTGCCAGTGGTGCTGCTGGGATTCTTGGTTGTGTTCAGCTGTGATCGCCACTCAGATTGTTCTTCTGCCCTGGTTCAAGGCTACTCGTCGGTCTCGCACTACGTGTTCACGACGGCGGTCGTAAACTGTGTCGTCGTACCGGTTGTTGATGCTTTCTTCTTTCCACTGTCGCTCAGGGCCATGCACTTGCTGACGCTGGTGGTAAAGGGAAGAGTCGTGCGCATGATCTTGGGAATTCTTGTGAACACTCTCATACTGCTTGTGTTTGATGTGCTACAAGCAGCCGGTGCAGCTGCACTTGTAGTGATCTCCTGTGAACCTTCGAGCGTGTGGCTGCTTTGCTATATCTGTGCTTGCCTTCTGTTCTGTGGCTTAGCATGGTGCCTCTCTCCGGAGAAGATCCAACGTTCAAGTCAGAGACCGCTGAGCACCAGCGTGGCGTGAAGGAGGAGAGAAAAAGAGAGCGTGCCAAGGCATTTCGCTTCGCACGCGCAGAATCAATCCTGGGGTCTAAAGTCTAAAGCTACAGAGACCTTTCCAGAGACCAAAGAGCATGAAGAAAATAACAAAGTTATTCTTCAGACATCCTGCACCACACGAATTTGAAACGCAAGCTACTTGCATGGTGAGTTCAGCCACAGGTTTCGGGAGCTTCTTTAGCTGTTCCACGACAACTTGTGCAAAACCGGAGAGCTGGTTTTTGGACAGCAGTCGCTCGTTCACAGGGGGCCTGTCTATGAAACTAAGAGAGGGAAGGTGTTCACTGTTCGCAAAGCAGATTTAAGTTGGTGATTGCGCATGAAGCAATCTGGTCCGGCCTTTCTCAGTTCGACCCCCCAAAGGCTTGCGCCGCCTTACATCGGCATCGATCGGCGCGCCCGCGAGGTCGACGACCGGGAGGTCGACGGAGCTGCTGTTGGCGAGCGTCTGCTCGTGCAGCGATGGCCTTGTGCTGTGTTGGTGCAGATCAGAAGGCTCCGTTCTCAGGTTCGAGTCCTCTCTATTTCCTTACTGAAGTGCCATTGAAAGCTCATGAAAGCTCACTAGACTAGACCACTTGTCTTCTTCTTGCTGCAACGCTGAAGGCTGCCGAAATGACTGGTGCAGACCAGCCTTGACAGCGCAGGTGCCAAACTTCTGGTCGCGTCTTCGCTGATTCGTGGGGAAAGTTTCTGAAGCAAGAGAAGCGCACCGCACGGTCGTCTGCTGGAAGATGAAGAGGTTGGGGAAGCGCATGGTCGTTTTTGGGAGATATCAGTTGGTGATTGCACTGAGCTTTTCTCAATCAATGCTGGTCTAGACACTGGATGGGCTTCAGACATTGGGACCGTCAATCCGTGCGCCGCTGGCCTGCAGGCGACATACCACTCTGTGCTTTTGAGGCCAGCCTATCACCTCGATGGTGATGGATGACAGCAAGACACATGGGCATGCCGTGCTTGCTGGGGGCCTTTGGCATGCCGTGCTTCAGTGTGGTTGTGAGGCCTCCCAAACGGTAGTGCCAGAGGGGAGGCCATCCAAGTCTTGGACATGATTTCTCGATATACTGCGATGGTGCCACAGCTCATACGATGTGCATGAGCAGAGTCTTACCTGAAATGGGGGTGCTTTCCTACCAGGGTCCCTCAAAATGCACCCTCCAGGTTGGTTCGCCCAACCTGTGATCCGGTATCAATCCAACATTGCGCCGTTTGGAACTGGCCAAACACTGAAGATAGCGGAGCACTTTCTGTCAGAACTTCAAACAAAAACCATCGATTTTCTGTATGATTTTGGTTGTTTTTCGCATTTTCCTGCACAAACGGTGCAGGTCTCAACCGTCTCTGGGGGCGCCCGTTGGACCGTCCCGTCGACGTGGGCTGAAACCCCCCACGACGTGAAGCCCGACTGGGCCGGCCGGTGCGGGAAAAGAACGTCGGACGGCCGGGGGGGCAGACGTGGATCCCTTCAGCTCGGAGCTCCGCCAACGCGGAGCTCTGAGCTCTGAGCTGAAGTTGGCGCACACTGAGTTCAGGTTGCTTCTCCAACATGCCTAGAATGAGCACATGAGATGTGAGGTTGGTTCATTTTCCGGTTTAAAAGGCCTAGCGAAGGTCCACTCTCCAAATCTCAAGTGGTAGGAGGGACCGTCCTGCAGTTCCTGCTCAAGACGGCTCCAAAGACGAGCCATGTGTTTTGACCTCGTGCGTGGGATGACAAGCTACTAGATTCTCTTGGCATGGAGAACACGCATGGCAGTGGATTCTAAGCCACAGATGTCCATCTGATTTCACAAGCTATGTTAGTGTTCACCCAAAGCAATACATACTTTTGACCGGCAGAGTGCAAGTGGTCAAGAACTTGGTTTCAGCAGAAAACAATCAGGAGGAAAACAGTCAGGTGAACCACATTCCGATGATGTTCTTTTTCTTCCATGTTGATACATCATACATCCCAGACATTCCAGAAATGGGGAGCCCAGAAGGTTCTTAGCTTCTGCCTAGCTGAAGAAGATCTCTTTGGAACCTCATCGGCTCCAGACCGGGTCCCATCCGCTTCATGACACCTCCGTGCCGCTCTTCGTGCCGGGAGCAGTCGCTCCCGGCACGAGATGAGTGGCGTTGGGAGCCCAAGTGGTTTTTCCCTTTTTGGGAAGATGAGGGTTGATTTTGCCATGTAAAAGCCACATGTTTTGGGGTCTTCGACGTGGCACTGGTACAGATGGCTGGGTTTTTGATTGCGTTTTTTGATGATCTTGGGTCGAAATAGGGGGTTCATTTGGGGTGCTGGTGCAGTTCATTTTTCGAGGCATCGATGCAGGTAATTTTTCAAGGTTGGAAGACCAGCGACTCTAAGCTATGGTCTTGATGGTCTTGAACACAGTTGTGTGAACCCGAACTGCTTGATCCCTCGAAGGGTTCCATCTTCAGTCATGTTTCCTGGTGAAACCTCTTCCAACGAGCACAGCTCCGGAAGTGTTGAATTTGGCTAGTTGCTGCAATCATTTCAAGTTCCCTTTTCAGTGTTCACCAGTCTATTTATGTAGCAAGACGCTATTTCTTCTAGATGCCAGCACTTGTTCAAAAAGGTCCACGCATGTTGGGACCTGCTGGGCCTGGGTCGCTTTCTTCTCCCCCGAGGTGGAAGACCTCGTAGTCCAGAGAACCACTCGTAGTCCTAGTCATGTGACCGTGGCCTTTGTACAACGCTTCTCACGATACCTGGACACTCTTGGCCCGATGTTTTTCGATGACCGAGTTCCTTTTTATACCAACGTGCAACGATTGACATCCGACCAGTGAATGGTTCGGTGTTCGGTGCCCAGGTTGCTGGGCATGGCGTATGCCAAAGGCTCTCCACCCTCGCGATGTGCTGAGCACTTCAGCTGCAAGAAGATTCAGTTGGGCACTCTGCTATCCGAACTCCAGGTATTTGGATGGTAAGCACCATCCAGATAGGTAAAAGTGCGACCTGCATCCAGTCGGTCCACAGCAGGCAGGAAGTGCAATCAAGATAGCTGCTGTTGATGGATAGTTTCTTCACTGTTGTGCAAGCTTTGGCCTTTCCATCAACACCCAAATACAGCAAGATGGGCACCAAGATATCAAGCCCCATCCAGGGAGCCAAGTGGTTCGTTTTGAACAGCTTCCACAAAAGGTCGGAAGGCTCGTGCAAGGCGGACACTCCGGGATATAGACACTCTCCATCCCACACGGGTCCCACACCCTACCAGACAGCAGGATGCGATTTTCTTTTGAAGTTCCTCTTGAGGAAACTTTTTTCAGGTGCTTCATCTCGACCGTTTTGTGCTTCATTCCGTCCTCTCCAACGATTGGCCAGAACCGGTGTCTCTTCTCTTCGGGTCCCCAAAACCGGTTTTTGGCATTCGCCAGGGTCGGAGACCGAAAACCGCACCAAAACAGCCATACCACCAGGAGCCCCTAGGCCCGTTCGTAGAGTCCTTGCTCCGTTCGTAGAGATGCCCTTTGTTACGTTCATAGCGTTCTTGCTCCGTTCGTAGGCCAGGCCCGGAGCCCCGAGCCCCGTTCGCGTCACTTCAGGTGCGGCAACGTCTTAGTGGATGCCCTGGTCCTTTCCTGCGGACCGGATGCCCCAGAAAGACTGGGGTGACTGGGGTGACTGAGGCGCCCATAAGGATGAAAGGATTGCTAGACCTGACTCAAGGAACATGTGAACCAATCTGAGGTTTGATGAGGAGCACGAGGATTTTCATTTGTACCGATCCCGAAGCACTGTGTATCAAATGGACCTTGGACCAGCTGGGATTTTGGGCCAGGCCTTGTGGAGAGCTAGGTGACGCATGGCGACGCATCTTCCCTCTCTCATCCTGTCATCTTCAACAAAGTCCTTTTCTGCGAGGAGCACCACCTGAGCCGTCGCAGTTCACCCGCGGCCACGACCCATGGCTCGAGGCCACGACCTCTGCCTGAGCTGTGCGGCGAGCGCCTTGCGGCAGACGAGGTCCTTGAGCGGTAAGACGGTGCGGTGCTTGCTGTGCCCAAGCATCACCGAGCTCTGCGATGAAGCGGCCGGGGAAGCCCGAGCTGCGCGTGCGAAGCCGGGCGTTCGGATGGAGGGCCCGTACCGCCATTTGGCGGAAAGAGCGGCGCCTCCAGGCCCACAAAGAACTGGTCTCCTTGCTATAGTTAGACTCAGACTGAGCATCCAGCTGAGTCCAGAAATCACCGGCCCTCCCACATCAAAACCCCCCTGACCGGGTACGGGTAGCCGCCACTCCGTCATCCTCACGCGGGACGGTCCCTCATGGCGGTGTTCTTCGGCACGGCCACGGACGCACCGAGGCCAAGACGCTCCTGAGTCGGCCGACGGTCCCCATGGTGGAGCCGCAGGCGCGCGTCCGTGGTGTGAGGTCCGGGGTCGACTGATGGCCGGTCACCGAAAAGCAGGTCCGGTCTCAAAGGCACTGGGTCCACAGGTGCTGCCGGTCACCGGACTCGCTCCTGCAGCTGTCGAAGCCCACGAGCAAAAACAGAAGAGCTCACCGAACCGCTGAAAGCTTATGAAAGCTTGTGGCTTCCTCCCACCGGTCGGTGGAAGAACATTGTTCTTACTTTTGGTAGACAGGTATCCTCCAACAGCAAGGGGGGTCCCAGTTCAACTAGTATTAGGATGTAATGGGCGATGACACCAATCAAAGCCACACACTTCAAGGGTGATGCCCAACACTTCCGTTCCCCATCACCTCAATAGCCCTAGAGAAGCGACAAGGTTAGCTAGTGCGCTTTCCCCAAAAGGAGCCACCTGGATTCTTTGAGCCTTTCATTCCCCACAGTCCACCTTTCACAGTCCACCTTTCAGCATTGGAAAGGACTGGACGACTGTTTATAATCAAATGTTTGTCTTTCTCATCCCTCCTCCCTCGCAGGCGCTGCCGCTCCGGACGCCGGAGTGGCCGAGTCAAGCGAGTGGGATGAATCTGGGCGTCCTCTACCCGCCCCGAATTCCCAACGAGCGCCGGGAGACCAAGAACTGAGGGAGACCTGGGATGGGGTGGGAGACGTCTCTTGTGGATGAGTTGTGGATGACTCAATTTCTGCCCCAACAGAGAGACAGAGAGGTCCTGGTTACAGTGCCTACTGGTTACAGTGCCTTGGGTGAGGCAGGGGCCTGTGAAATGGTGAACAACTTGCGAGAACAACCAACCGACATCAAAGACCATCACTTGTCCCAGTTCAAGAGGAGATAAAAGGTGTAGAGTCGGTGATGGACCGGAGGAAGAGGCCCGAAAACGATCGAACAGGTCACATCGAGGAGCGCCAAACCCATCGGTTTTCCTCCGATCCACGGGACCCCCCCTTTTCGGGGCGCGGCTGGAAGCCTTGCGATGAGAACGACATCCTTCACTTCGGACCCAAACCGGTACCCATCCCGACCCATCCATACCCACCCCCCTTGGGGATGAGCCTCTGTGTTGATGTGCCATGCTTCTTTTTTCTTTTCAGTGCTTGTCCTGTCGACTTTTCAGAGATCGAGTGACGTTGAACTTGCGTGCCTTTTTGTGTTTTGGACAGGGTGAGGCCGTTTCTCTTTCTTTTTCCCTACTTCGGTTCGAGCAATTGGTGACCCCTTCGGTTCCGGCCGTCTTCGCGGAGGCGCCCGGCGAGATGAAAGCAGCCCGCAGAGCCTGGACGGGAGAGACGTCGTCGGTGGCTGCGGCGCGATGGAGACACCTCACAAAGCCAAGTCACCTTCCAAAGCATGGCAGTTTTATACATCCCCACATCCCAGTTGATCGAATACCATCTTAGCTACAGGGATCTTGGGCGAATTTCGCCCAATCGCGGACCTTTGCAGACTTCTGATCCCGATTGGCAGATCTCGGTCTTCCTGCTTCCACATGTTTTGGGGATCGCTGATCTTTTTCAAGGGAGCCTTCCGCTCGGGCGTTGCTCGAAGGCTTTTGCCAAGCTCGATGCACCATCGAAGCGACCTGTTCTATCCTTTCGGAGCTACCGAGCCCCCGACCCGTCGAAGGCTCTCGACACAGCCACAAGGCATGTTTCGTCTTGGCAGAGAGTACATACACGCCGCGACACGTTTAAACAATCCCCTGCCGAATAAACCCTGAATCTGGGACGTGGAGCTCAAAAAGACCATCAGATTTTAAGACACTGTTTCTCTAGAATGAGATATCAACCTACCTGAAAAGAAGCTAGCCTAAAAACCGGTGCATTCACAAGTTTAATTATTTTTCATGATGCCCAATAGGTTGAGCTATTCCATGTTATAGAGAAGGCATGAACATGCACCAGATTTTTATAGAGGCTGTAGGTTTTGATTTTATAGATAGCATCCCTCTATAAAATCACTGTTTTGACACATCGACTCGACTGTTTTTTTTGCTTTTCTGCTTAACCTTCTTCTAAAATCAATTTCAACCCTGCAGTGTCCAAACATGTCTCTATAAAATCACAATCAACCTCTTGTGCCACGTTTGTCCAATCATTTTCTAAAATCGGTTTCAGCCTTCATATTTTTTGCATCAACATTTCTTGAGGACAACAATTGCTTTGCTCGAAAGGTTGAGCTGAACAATTTTATAGGGAACAGGTTCTCAGGACTGCAATAGGTTGAGATTTGATTCTATTTGAGGTTGGTTTTTCGTGTCCTCACTCTAGAATCTGATTCCCGACATTCACCGCTCATTCCACGACGGGGATTTGAAACATGTGTGACACGCACTGGGGATTTGTTGTGCCTGCATGCATCACCAGCTGAAGTTGTTCGGGAAGACTTGGAGCTTTCTGCATCTCAGAGGTCCAGCCCGGGCGCCTCCGAATCCAGCAAGGCTAGAGATGAACATCCACGCAACCCCACCCAACAGCTTCGTGAATCCCTTTGGGAGTCGCCCATGGATTCCTACACCCCCGGCACCGTGAACAACGCAGGACAGCGGCCCCTCGAGAGGCATCCCCGCACGTGCACTGGTGCCCGCACCGATGCCTACGAGCTGTGTGCCAGTCAGATGGCCCAAGCTCGTGCTGTGTGCTGCGCCTTTTTGAGATGTTCTTTTCAGAGTTGCGAGCGGCAGCTTTTTTTTTTTCTGGAGTATATGATTCCCTCCTGGAATCATGGATGGCCATTCCTCTGACTAGATATGGCTCCAAACCGACCCTACAAAAACCTGGTTTTGGACCCAATGACCCTTCACCAGGAGGTCGATTGGGCCTCCGACTTTTTGGGACGCTGAGGTCCCGAGCTCGGCGATCGCCCGCAGGCGGGGTGCTGGGGGTGCTGGGGGCGCTGTGTTCGATCCCGGTGAAGAGGGCGTTGAGCACTGCAATAGGTCCAATAGGCTAAGAATTCGATCCCAATTTTGGGAACCAGTGGAGGGGCAGATAGAGAATTCATGTGAATTCTCTATCTTCGATCAGGCACTTCTCCCAAGTTGTGCATGGCTTCCATCCACCGTCTGCGCCCCACCGGCCTGGTGAACGAAGAAGACCGCAAAGAAGCAGTGGTTCAGCCAGAGCGGTGTGTCAAGCTGTTTCCCCGAATGAACCCACATGGAATCTGAAGACCACTGATGTCTAGGGGACATTGGTGTCCCAATGCTTCAGCTCTCAACATCTGTGGGGGTTGCGTGGCGCTTGAACGAAAGGCGCAGCGACAACTCTGAACCCCACCCAGGATGGGAATCGGTCAATTCTCGAAGTCCTGGGTATTTGATGCATCATTGCTTGACCCCAAGCCGAAGGAACCCCGGCCATTTTGGCCGTGGTAGGAGATCACTCTACTACCCTGCTTGGTAGGGAACCTTGAACATCCCCCCAGCCCATGCCAGGCATGGGCGAAAGGCCTCCAGCCACACCATTGGCTTCGGCTCCTCGATGTTCCTTCCAATCGCGGCGCAGTGACCCTGCGCCAGGGATGAGGAGCCTTGGCCCGGCCGGACGGTGCACATCTTCAGGCGCGTCCACTCGTTGCGGAGTGGACGGACTTCCACAGGGTGGGAACACCATGTTTCGCGATGACCACCTAGGGGGTTTCTATAGATGCCCTCCCCAAAAGTGTTGAGACGCCTTTGGAATGCCGTTGCAATGACTGCTTCTTTCTGGGGCTAGATTTGGGATCCAGTTGGACGTCGCCCAAGCAGTTTCCCATAGTTTCCCTTTCATGTGAGTTAGGAGTGAAATGAGGATTTCATTTGATGTGTCCTACAAATCCAGGGTTGTTGAGTCCTTGAACGCTTTTGTTTTTCGGGTGAAGACAGTTTGTTTTTTTCCTGGCAGGCTGCAATCCATGAACGAACCACGAGCGGTGGATCTGTTTTTAGCCAATTCTCCGGTGGTGCCCCGCCACCATACCGCCACGGTTGTTGCACGTCTTCATGGTGCAACAACCATGAAGAGACACAGCATCGGCCATCTGGATCCGTTTGATCATGGTTGATTTATTGAATCACTTCCGGAGTGACACGAGTTCGTGCATCCAGCGGGTTTTTGACGACCCAAAGAGGTGGAAAAAGGGAATTCCTTTTCCTTTCAGATTTGAAGGATCACAGCTTTATTGTGACGTTCGTAGCGGCCTCCAACCCACTGCAATAGCGATGGCCTCCAATTCGTTGGTTTTAGCTTCTGACAACGAGAGTTCAGGTCCTGAATCCTTCACCCTCGGACGTGCAACCGGACCGAGGAGATCGCCCGATCTACACCGATCGGCCAGGTGTGCGGAGCACCCCGAGGAGCCAGCGACCTACTTCTGTGCCTCGACTGGCGACTGGCGACTGCTCGACTGGCTCACCGGGTGGGAAGGAGTGCACCATGTCCCAACATATTCCATCCTTTCTTCCGGAAGGAGTTCCCGCATGTTCCAGATGTAGAACAAGAACACCCTTCATGGATTTGAGCCGACATGAAGGGTCCTATTTTCAGCAACGTATTTGAGCGGTGACTTCCGCAAATACAGGACCCCGTGTGCTTCTCTCATCGTTCTTCCAAATCAACCGATCTGAACTCATCGTTCCATCCCCGAGTGCGGATGCCTCGAAAAGGTGGTTGCTCCTAGTAGTAAGGCCAGGAGCCCCGTTCGTAGAGTCCTTGCTCCTAGTAGCGATGCCCTTTGCTCCTAGTAGCGATGCACTTGTTTCTAGTAGCTTCTTGTTCCCAGTAGATGAGTTCAAGGAGTCCGCTCACGTGCTCTGTCAGCCGGCCATCAGCCGTCAGCCGTCTGAGGCGCCACCTGCGAGTGCCAATGCATTTGTGCGGACGCTGAACCCAAAGAAGCGGGCCGGGCCAGTGGCTCTGGGTTTGGTGAGTTGTCGAGGCAATCACTGGTGGGGTCACTTTGACATGTTTGTCTTCTGAGAAACACGTGGAAACCAAACAGCCACAGTATCACGCCGCATGGACAACAAAATCGAAACGACTCGTAGACAGAGGCGTGCCCAAGCCCAATCTGTTTCAAGACAAGGCACCTTGAATTGCTGGTCCTCGATTCTCAGAGAGACATCGCAGAATTATATATATACACATGCATATATATATATGTATATTATATATATAATATGTACATATATATATATATATATAATATATCTATCTATAAATGAAACAAGTCAAATCTTGTCGTTGCAGCAGACGCCGATGGATCAGACAGACACGACAGATCTCCAAGATGTCCTGGAGTTCGGGGATCTCGAAGATGTCCTGGAGTTCGGGGATGTCACAGATCTTCAAGATGTCCTTGAGTCCAGGGATGTGACAGATCTCACAGTGACGGATTTGGCCGAAGGGCATACCTCCAGAGAAGCTGGTGTCTCATGGTCATCCGAAACCGATAGCTGTGATAGCGAGGTGGACAGGACCCTCAGCATGACAGCGACAGTGAGCCTGAGCTTGATCTTGAAGCCCGAACTCTTGCGTGGGACGCCTCTTTCTGTGGCTCTGAGTGGCTTTTGCAAATATTGGGCCGGATTGAGCTCCGGACCAGGCAGAGCTGCCTTGTTCAACTTGAGTCGAGCTGTTCTGTCTATTGACGTCTTCCTGAGCCATGATTGGGAGACGTCACGCTGGATGAAGCTATTAACTCTCGTGCTCTACTTCAACTCCCACGCTGCAGCCATAGCATCCTTGCTCTCAAGCCTTGTGATCGGTGTCGCCAAGACACAACTGGGGAGCAGCATTTGGCAACACGATCTCTGGACCTTCTCCTGCTACCCTGTGTTTCTGGTCTTTCTTTTCTTCTGGCAGAGGATCCGGAGCTGCTTTGCATCACCTTGGATGGTTTTCCTGGACAAACTCTGCATCCATCAAGAGAACGATGAGCTGAAACTGCTGGGTATCCTCGGTCTTGGAGCCTTTGTCCGCCGATCCAACAAGCTTCTGGTTTTGTGGTCCAAAAGAACCTTCGGTCGCTTGTGGTGTGCCTATGAGATCGGATGCTTTCTGAGCGGTCGGCCCCTGGAGCAGGAGCAGATTGAAATTCTTCCAGTCACGGTCGCTGCCATCCTATTTTTGATTTCGGGTCTGTGGCATGTGGTGATTTTCAGCTTTATCTGGTCGCTCTCCGCTTTTGATGGAAACTCCATGTCAAATCTCGTCTTCTTGTGCGGCATCTTCCTTCCGTGCGTCTGCCTTATACTACCTCCTGTGAACTACTTGGGTCTAGGTCTGATAGATGATTTGGACCAGCTACCCCAGCAATTGAAGAGCTTTCAAATACAAGCCTGTCAATGTTTCTGTTGTAACAACAGTCACAAACATCCAGAAACTGGTGCTGAGATGATCTGTGACCGTCAGCTGGTCTACGAGTCGCTGGCCTCCCTCTACACCAGGCAAAGTGAACATGGATCAGACCCATTGGACTGTTTCAACAGGCGTGTCCGGGAGAAGTTGAGGCCTCGGATTCTCCGCAAGCTGCGTCTCAACTTTGGCCTCAGATACATGGCGAGCTTAGTGTGGGTCAGCAACTTGCCCGAACTGTCCCTGATCATTTGGGACATCAGCCGGGGCCCTGAGGTGCCAATGTCCGGCTTGGACTATGCCGCATGGTGTGCACGGCTCCTCTTACACTGGGCGCACTTATTCGTTCTGATGGCTCTTTCCTTGACGTTCTCAAGGCATTTGTGGAAGTTGCGGAAGCTCCCCTTCTTCCGAGCTCGCCGACTCCTGTGCTCGATATGTTTGGCCCCAATCCAGGTCATCCTGATTGGAGCATTGGAGGCGAGTATGGAGCTGACATTGGCGATGACTGGGGAGAACAGTTTCCTGCCGCTGTTGCCTTTCCTGCTGGAACTTTCCCTCAATATTTTCTTGCATTATTTGTGAGCACCTCATTTGGGTTGTTTCAGACCCGATTTTGATTTCGGTTGTGGGCCGCCGGAACGGGTGTGTATCCGGCCGGCCCGGCCACTGACTCGCTCCAGTCGCCTAGTCGGGTGAAACCCCGTCGCTCCACCGATTTGAAGATCAGCGCCCTGCGTCCAAGACTGCGGTGCCGCTGGAACGGTAGTTGCGACGGTGTTGGAAAATGCTGGACCGTGTGCCTGGGGTGTGTGTGGGAAAGGGTCATTCTGCTCAGCATCCATGGCTCTCATGAAGTTGGGAGCCTTCAAACGACTGCAGGTTTTGATGGCCACTGGGCCGGGTCCACTCCTTCGTAATTGGAAGGTCCATCACACTTGTTGGATTTGCAAAGAACCCACTCAGACCTAGCACGTTGACCGGCGAAATGGTTAGGCTCTGGGTGCCCCTACACACCTTGTGGCCACGGGTGTTTCGTGCAGCTTGGATTTTCTTTCATCGCTTCAGCACTGAGGAGTGTGTCGTGCAGAAAGATGGCCGGCATCGTGATCACGAGGCCCGTCATC
The DNA here is from genome assembly GCA_963970005.1 of Durusdinium trenchii. Classification (NCBI taxonomy): domain Eukaryota; class Dinophyceae; order Suessiales; family Symbiodiniaceae; genus Durusdinium; species Durusdinium trenchii. The sequence goes on from CAXAMN010025250.1 coordinate 59,062, forward strand.
CTCGCTCCTTAAAAGCGGCATTTTTGGTGCATCCGAGATCGGTCAACGCGGGTATCTTCCATTTGGAGTCCAATAGGTGAAAGCTTTGGTTCCCTTTTTTGTCTTTCGTCTCGACTCGAACTTTGAAGACCGATTGGACTCGCTCACTCCTGGGTGCCCTCGTTGCAGGTCCGACTCGCCCCTGCCGAGTCTGGCGATCAGTCAAACCGCTGCGACGTTCCGAACGCCGTGGATCTCGGTGTCAGGTGATGCGCGTGGCCCGAGCACATGAGGTGCGTGGGACAAGGGTGCCGCGTGGTCCGGCTACGGCGCTGCATGAATGAGGGGAGATCCACTGGAAAAGATCTTCATTTGGTGTTTGAACAATTGGAACATCGGAAAAGAAGCGCCATCCTTCATCTGGTCTTTCCTAGTAGCCCTTTTCTTAATGTCTTGGATCTGCTCCTTTCAGGGCGGTTTTTTTCTGAAATCCCGACGTGAACCGGACGTGAACAGGTCCTGAAATCCCGTGCTGGCGCCTTGCTGGACGAAGCGGTGGCACTGGAGGCAACCCGATGGTGCCAGATGCTGAATGGTCAGGGGTTAGAGATGGTGCCAGTGGTTTAGAGATGCTTCAAGAATGTGTTTTTGTGTTTTCAGGAGATTCTTTGCGGAATCCTTGAACTTTTGTTCAGCTTTCTTAATACCCAGCTGATCTTCTTTCAGCTTGGTGTATCGTCCGGAGGAAGGAATAAAGCGAGCAATCAAGCATACTCAGGGTCTCAACACATACATAACAACAATTGTACATACAGACATACACACACCGACGTGTTTTTTGCGCCAGTGGGGTGACTACTCTTCCTCCCTCACAAAATGGGGGTCCAATTTTCAGTGGTTCCCACCATATGGAGTTTTTGTTCAACCCGTATTGTCAGCGTTTCGGGTGGTGGGCCCCAAGAGTGGCTGTTTGACTTGGGTTTAAAGGCCAGCGGGATTCGTTCTTTGCTTTGACGGTATACCTGTTTGAGACGGGCCCCGGGATAACATCCGAACAAGGACTGGCAGGTTTCGCTGCAGAGACGCTTTCCAACTTGCTAGGATGACTTTGCCATGGTCGGGGACCGGATTGCGTGGCGCCGCAAGGAGAATGGGAGAGGAACGGCCAGGGTTGAATCCAACAATTGGCTGTGGCTTAAAGAGGTCAGACTCAGGAACCCCATGTGGCAGTTGTGGCAGGTCCACTCTTCCATCGAGGTGTTTTGGGTGTTTGGCCTATTTTTGAGCCATGGCCATAGTGACTATCCGACTATCCTATAGTTCTTGTTTGATGTCCTTGCGCAGCCGGCATATCTTTTTGAGTCGCTCTTATTGACAAGTAGCGGAGCATGCAACGTTGAGAACGGATGGGGAGTTTGGCATGTTTCTTTTGGATTGCACTCTACCAAACAGGACGAACCACAGAAACGGTGCAGACATCGTTTGCGTAGAGATACCTCCAGTCCAGGGGATTCGTGCAGCTTCTGGATTGGTCCAGAGGGCGTTCTGTTTAGGTTGCATTGATTGATTGGAGTAAACATTGTCCTGTGGTAAGCTGTCATACTTTGAAGGAATGCATCCCGACTTGTGACATGGGTGGTCAAAGCTTACCAACCGCCCAGTGATTCCGCAAACACCATGCTTACTCCAAACATTCTTGACTCACTAGGTTGGAGGCCATCGCTAGTAGGTTGCCACCACAGGACATCGAGCGCGCCGCAGCCCGCGGCCGTGCGAGCGTGCGCAGTGCCTTCGCGCGGGCGCCGCCCCCAGGGAGTAGGATGAGACGAGGGCGTGAGATGTGGGTTGGGGAGGGTCGCAAGTGTGGTAAAGCTACGAACGGAGCATTTCGGGCCTCGCGTCTCGAGTCCGGAGCGATCGGACGCGAACCGAAACGGGGCTCCTGGCCTTACTACTGTATAGTAAAAAGAAGCTACTAGGAATGTAGCCATGGTCTAAGTTCTATTGGTCCATATAGGTCCATTGCACCTGCACGTGCAGGGGTTGAAATGCCCGGCCACGTCTCTGAAAAAGAGAGAGGTTGTTTTTCTAGCAGCTTGTGCAACCAGCATTTGTTGCATCTTTCTCTTCCAGGAGTTGTTCCATGCAAGTGGGGAAACGATCAGCTCCTGAACCCACACGCTCCAAGCAGTCCTTCAATACCTTTGAGACCCCAGACCCCTCCATATGTGGGTGCCATCCCTCTTTTTGAGGGTCCATGATATTGATTCTCTGCTTCTGCGATGCGGAGTTCACGAATCACCAAACCAGCACCAGTGTGTTCCAGGTGCGCGCGCAACTCAATGAACGTGAAGCGGAGCTGTTGGAGTTTGGGTGGCCCAGAACACTGGATCAAGCGCTGTTCACATGAATCAGGGCTGTTCACATGCAAAGCTTCGCGGGCAAAAGATGTGGGGGGGGCGGACGCAGCTTGGAACATGGAACGTTATATAAAAAACCTGTTTGTTCGTCTACACCCTGGTAGACTACCATGGACCCTGAAAACCACTGGTTGGTAGAGGAAAGCTATTTTTCAGGGGGTCATTGTCAGGGTCTATGTTAGTTTTCGGGGTAAACCGTTCCACTTCCCAGCTTGGCCCTTGGGTGGCTGGAAGCCACTCGTGGCTGGGCCATCGAGTGCGACCGACATCCTCCTGGGTCTCTCGCGAGCTTCGACCGTCTTCCACTTCCAGCACAGTGGGTCAGTGGGTGCAGCCTCTGAAGAAGATGGTCATGTAGGGTCTCAATCATTTAGCATCAAAGCCCAGGTGTATTAAAAGTCAAGCAGCCGCAGGGCCGCGGGTCTTGATGGCGTGTTTCGGGCCATCCGGCACTTGAAACTGAAATTTGTTACTACTAGTAAGGCACTTTGTTCCTAGTAGCGAACCTTGTTACTACTAGTAAGGCACTTGTTACTAGAAGCGATGCACTTGTTCCTAGTAGCGAACATAGTTCCTGGAGTGGAAAAGATGAACAAAACAGTTCCCATGCATTTCCTCCCCATCATCCACCCCCAAAAAAACCAGGCTCTTCCACAAGGTGCTGCTCTCCATTTGCGTCTCCACCGCTCTCCAGGTCCTTGGACGCCTACGAGACGGGCTCCTTGTCAAGCCTTGACACTGGAGCGGGTCACCGTGGATTCCACAAGCGACTGGGGCCGTTTGGTCTGGACCTAGCAAGCCTCTTGCTTTTCACCGGGTGGAATGAGCAGTCAGCTGAGCGAAAGGATTTGCTTTCCGAGCAGGCACTCTTCCAGAGTAGTCACCGGCACTCCCGTCTGCAACGGATGGATGCGACTCGAACTCTGGACACTCTTATAACACGAAGAAGACGTTGCCTCTCAAGATGAAGACGTTTTTGAAACACCACACTTTCCGATGCGGTGGCGCCTGGGTTTGGTCCTCTTTCTTTCAGCCAGGACACACGGAGTACGGTGTGCGGCTGACCGAGCTCCGTCGGCTTCAGGAAGGGGTGGACAGTGAAGGTCATTCGAAGTGCTGGTACACCCAAGAAGCCAACAAAGATGAACAACTGTTGCATCTCTTCTTTTGTGGGACGACGGTCGTCTGCGCTTTTCTTTTTCTTTGGACGACGGTCACAAGAAAAAGACACGCCAAAATCTGATTGGAGGTCGAACGTACCACCTCGGTTTAGATGGAGGCTACGGATGCTTCGACCTGCAAAGCTTCACCGTCCTTTGTGCAGGAGAACCTCCGTGCTCGTTGCCGGAACGACGGCGATGCGGTGGAGGTCCAAGTCTTTGGGCATCGCTGGAGGTCAAAGTGTCGGAAGATAAGGGTGAACTCCTAATTGATCCATATTGATCCTAATTATATAGTATCAGAACAGAGAGATAGAACACAACTACCCCTTGGGCCAGGGGGGGCGTTCCTCGTCAAATTCCAACCCATATGATACATGTGAATACATGTGAATCACACCTGGTTTGCGTTTGGTCCAGGCACTACCACCGAACTGGAACAGTCCTTCAATTTCATGCTGTTGTAGTCTTTCAACCACCGTGGTCACCGGTCGCTCCCCTTGTCCTCACCCGAAGCAGCCAGCCCGATCCCTTGTTGATGGCACAGTGCCTGGCCGTAACCTTTTTGAAACATCATCCAGATTGAAGTTGCTTCTAACCTAAAAGGAATCGCCTCCACCCTACTAGCGATGGCTTCCAACTGTTTTCTCTGAAGTTGCTATCGACGATCCACTCCTAAAGTTCGTTTTCCTTGAGCATCTTGAGCTACTTCGCACGATTTCCTTCATTCCAAAGGAACGTCTCGCGCAAAATCTGGATGACCCGTTCACTGGGCGCTTCAGATGGTCCTGATAAAGGTGAAGATCAAGGCTAGGTATATAATCCAGAGAGGCCTGATACGGAGACGCTGGAGAACCAACATCCACACTACAACCGACCGAAACAAGCAGCGGACGCTTTCCCTTCCGCTGGCGCTCCTGGCGTGCCGCGCCGTGCAGGCATTGAACACCTACTCCGCAGCCAAGGCGGCGATCGCCAGCTGGCGCGAGGCCTTCCGCCAGGCGTGGGGTAATCACCCGCGGTGGCAGGGTGTGACGCCACCGGGTTTGGGCTGGAGGTGAGTGCAGGGTTGTGTGGATATAGATTGATGTTGAGGGTTTAGGGAGGGCACTGTGAGAAAGATTTATCGATTCCTTATGAAGGGTGGCTGGTTCAATCCTTTACAGAATGAAGATCAGGTTGGACATGGTCTCATCTCTTTACTTGACATGCTCTGACTTCGAAGAATGGACTTCCGGTGTCCTTCCTCCGCACGAGACCGGTCTGGATCCTTCAGCTGCCGGTTCGAAGTGGGATGGAAGGAAGCCTCGAAAAGGTGACCACACCATGAAAGCGATGCTACTCACACCATGAAAGCCTTCCCTTTCACATCCTTTCACCCTTCAAGAACACGTTGATTGATCTTTTTTCTCAACCCGATTGAGCCGACGAGTGAGCTGGACTCGAACTTCATTCTTAGTGGGCAGAATCATCCGATGAGTCTTCCCAGTGTTGCTTCCTTTGCCGCACAACCCGTGTTTGGCAGGAGGAGTTCAATGCCGCACCTCCCGATGAGTTTGTTGGCCTGGCCGGCAGGCGGTGAGCGGTTTTCCTCGCGCGAGCGCTGTTGTCTCTGGGGCGATGGTCGAGCCGCTGGATGCACAATGAGTTGAAATGCTTGTGATGCTTGATGGATCTTGATGGCAGATTCGGTAGTTTTTCAGACCTTTTCTCTCGATGTTGGCTCGTCTCTTGTCCCCGAGATTCTGTGTGAAGAACGGACAGCTGGTCACTTAGATGGGTCTTAGGCTACACTCATGACACTCATGGCTTTCTCTTCCGGACATACTGCCCCTTCTCTGGGTTTGGGGCCATAAACAGAGAGGTGTACTCGACTCGTTGTGGCTGTCCGACCCACACAGACCTCTTCGCATCTCCGCAGTGCACGAGCGGAGCTGGACGTGCATGCCGAGGGCTTGGCGAGCCTGGAGGAGGTGGGGGAGAGCACGGGGAGAGCAGCTCGAAGCGATGCCCTTTCTTCCGTTCGTAGCGGTCCGAACGCTCCGTTCGTAGTGGTTTTCGAGTGGTTTGGAGATCCTTGAACTCATTCATGGAGCCAAAATAGCAGCCCTGCCAGGCCCGAGTTAACTGACGGTCATTCTCAAACTACCAACCGACCTAGTTGAATGGAATCTCTGCCTGTCATGTTCATGTTCTCTCAAGGTTGCAGCTCTTCGCCTCATTTACCATTTCTCCCTGATAGCTTCAAGATGCTTCAAGGAAAATCTGAAAACATATACTATATACTATTATAAATATCATATTATGGTGTCTGACTTCTGAACCAGGCTCTGATCGCAACTGTTCGCTTTGAACCCTGAGAATCCTTGGGCTCCGCGTGTGGTCCGGAGCCGCAACTGCATTTTGCTTTCTTATCCCAAACACTATCTGCCTGGAGCAGTCAATGCGTGTCGTTCCGACAAAACTGAACAGATGCTCTTGGTGGGTTCAATTCTTCTCCAGGCCGTCGCCAGTTTGTGCGAGCGTGGCGTGGAAGATCGGGCCAAGGTGGGGCGCAAGTTTCGCGCGAAGACGTGGGCCGCGGAGGAAGGGATGAAGACTGAACACATCTGAAACGGATACATGTACTGCCGAGCGATCTGGCTGGAGGGTTTTAGGGTTTAGGGTCCCTGGCTTTGCATCGCAGATGGTCAATCTGGTAGCTTTGATGTACAGTATGTATCAGTATGGTATCACCAGATTGACCAGCTAGCTTGAAATGTAACAGCTTCACTATGTATCAGTATGTGAAGCGTAGAAATGGGGAGGCTCAAACCAATCACATCACACGCTCCGAGGCCTCGACGGCTTCCAGTGCCTATGGGAGGCGGGTGCACCCGCCTGCCTGCTGGCTGCGGTGACCGGTGGACTGTGTGGTCGCACTTAGCACCAAAGCCTGTTGCAGGAAACGCGGTCAATCTCGCTAGCCCGAATTCAGAGGTTTTTGTGACCCTTGAGGATGATGGAGACGTCCTAGCCCCAGCCACCCTAGCCTTGTATTGAAACAACGTCATGCCAATTTCTCAGTACTTCCATGTATGTACTTCCACCCTTTTTGGGCCAAGCTAGGCTCGCTTTTCCCCCAACCAGCCCAGAAGCCCAGGCTAGGATAGCGGTTGGCTTCTTCCACCGCACGTCGCCCCCTGCAGGCCCCCCCCCCAGCGCGCCAGCGGCTCCTGGGCCTCCGACCTTTTCGCTGCCGGGCGACCTGGGACAGCGACAGCACGGGTGAAGAGGATCAAATATGGCAAGTGACGCTTGTTTTTTCATGAAAGGGGTCCCTTAGTGACGTTGGTCTGACCTGGTCTATGTTGGGCAGGGTGGATGTTCATACTCTTGATCGCCAAGATTGAGCAGCAGATTGGTGGAGCAGCCTCATAGAACATTAGAAGGTACCAGAGCATGGATGGAATTGCACAGCATCCTGGTGCATTCTTGCAGCAGGTGGAGATAAGTGGAGCACTTTGACAAGTGGAGCATGCTCTATATTGTGAGGTTCAGCAAGGCAATCACCGTGCTTTCTTGGCTTTCACCCCCAAAGCGATGCGTCCGGCCGGCCCTTGGACCACCTGATTCAAGTCTACACCCTTTGCGAAAGCTCGAGCGTCACTGAGGCGGAATGGCGGGCATTTTCCTGAGCGCAGATAGAGCGGCGGCCGAACGGCTTCGGGCCAAACATGCTCTGGATGTGCGGCGACCTCTTTTGCTCATCGCAGTCAGATCAATTGGGCCCCCCTATCGCTACTAGGAACAAGAAGCTACTAGAAACAAGAATTAAATTGCAGGGAACCCCATCAAGCAGATCGCCGCCCCCGCCCATCCCAGCTTAAGCTGGAAGGTTTCGAGGCGAGGGTAGCTCCTTTGTACCTCAGTTGCCCCCAGTCTGATGTCTTCGGAGGCTGAGAGAACCCGTAACCAGTTTCCTTTGACCAGACTCGCAACCGAGAGTTCAGCCCATTCATCTCGTTCAGGTTCTTGGGACCCTTGGGCTACGAACGGAGCGATCGGACGCTAGTAGAAGACCGCACATACCCTTGGACCTGTTGTTCCTTTTCGAAAGACATCGCGGGGAACCCGTTGAATTCGGAGTTCGACTTGGTGGGCAGCGCATTGGCCAACGTGGTCTGATGGACCGTGATTGTCGGAGTGCCATTGGCAATCCTTTGAAAAAGCCTCTCGCGGTGGGGCCATCGCTACACTCACACTGCCGTTTCAAAGGCACCACGTCGGGCCACGGTCGGGCCACGGTCCGGCCACGGTCGCCCCGGGGCCTTGTTCTCGTCAAAGCCAGGAAGTTTGGACACGCTGATGGGAATCTCCGTCCAAGCTCATTTGTCAACCCCCCACCCAAAAAAGAAGACAATAAGTAAAACTTGGTTTTAAAACAACAAAACTGCAACCTGTTGTTATTGGGTGGACAACCTGTCGTTCAAACGGGGGGGTCCCTAAGGGTTAGATCCGAATGCCGGGTCGGACATATCTGGGACTTCGACGTAGCAAGGAAACCGCCGCTATGCTCGGTTGGAGGCCATCGCGTAGCGAACGTGACAAGGGCGCTACGGCCGCATGTTCCATGCAGAAGTGCACTTCCCTCCACTTCACGCTTGACACCGAGCGTTCACGATGTGCAGAGGGCGAGACTTCTTCACGCGGTGGCGATTCAACGGATCCACGTTGACACCCAGACCAGCCAGGTGACCAGCCAGGTTCCTCCAACCCTGTCAGATCTGACCCAAGACCAACCGCAGAACCGCCCCGCCCCGGTTTGGGCTTTCGCACTCGCAGCCTCTTGACGGTTCGGCCGCCCCATGTTACGCAATGAGTCCATGAGCGATGGGTCGACAGCGTGCCAAGCGGAGCACGCCGCAATCACTACACTAGCATTGCACCTGGGCCGGTGGGGGCTTTGATGTCCGAAGATGTTGACCTTTTCTCTTTCTTTCGGAGGAGGTGGTGGGGAAGACGACATCAAGAGGGGAATGGTGGTTTCTTGATAGACAACCAGCATCTATGCAAAGAGGCAATTCCAGGATTTTACATTTGTTTAGGAGAGTTTCTCGTTAGCGGTAACGTGTGAGAGAGAGAGAGAGAGCGAGAGAGACAGAGACAGACTGACTCTATGGCCCTGCAAGACAATCCCAGTCCGCGCATCTCTGATAGGTCACTCACGGGCGCAGCTTTTGTTGGGTCTATAGAAGCGAGCCTTTATGGCTCGCTTTCTCCACATACAAAGGGCATCGCTACTAGGAGCAAGGACGCTAGTAGTAGCTCCTGGCCTTACTACTAGGAACAAGACGCTACTAGTAACAAAGGGATACAACGGGCATTTCTACGGACGGAGCGATCGGACGCTAGTAGAAGACCGTACATACCTTTTGTATCCAGTCTTCCCTTTTGTGGTGTTATGTAAAGATTCGTTCGAGGCGAGGTCTAAGCAGGACGTACACAGTGGAGACGATTTTACAAATCCTGGATTCAGCGACGGCATTCCGGAAGACCTTTGACTTCCTTTACTTGCCGAAGCGAGGAGACCAGAGAGAACAAGCGAGGTGACGCGAGTGACCTGAGTGGGAAGAGTATTTCGGAAACGGTCTCTTTGGTGTTCTCTTTGGTCCTACCCTTTCGGCAGGCTTGAGAGAAGCTACTAGTAACAAGGGCATCGCTACTAGTAACAAGGTGCCTTACTGCTAGTAGCTAGAAGCTACTAGTAACAAGGTGCCTTGTGTTGCAACTGCTTTTGGAGTTCAGAGCAGACACGGCCGATCCCGCTCTACCCGTAGCACTAGTAGCAAGGACGCTACTAGTAGCTAGGGCATCGCTGGAGGGCTCAAAGACATCCCCGGCAACTTGGTTGGGGAACCTGCCGGGAGTTTGCATGATCTTTCTTTTGAACCACCACTGGGTGAAAGGATGGCACCAATTCTTCTGATCCTTCACCCGCAATTACTTCAGGAAGACCGTTTCTTAAGTACTACTGGGTCTTCAAAACATCCAATTGAGTTTGCCATAAAGCGCTCCTTTCTGTTTTGACCATAAAGCTGGCGAAATCGGGAGGAACTTCGACTGTGTGAGGTGACAGGAAAGTTTTTTTTCATTTTTGAGCCTTCAAGAAGAACACATTTGTCCTAAGGTGGTGTATTGTTGCCATTATTATCATTATCATGTTTATTACTGTATATACTAATTATCATGCTTGATTACTGTTGCTGCTATTTTCGCTATTATGATTGTGTTTGTCATCATGTTTGACCACCTAATGATTTTCGCTTCTTTCTGATGTGTTCCTTCGCACATGCAGTGGTGCTTGACCGGCAAGCACTCGGAATGACGCTATGAATCATCCCAGGGTCTTCCGGACAAATTGAGACTGGTGGCTACACACAGTGGAACCAAAAACACATCAAACATGTGGTCCACGCAAAGCATGTTTCACCGGGGCACTCTGCGGATGGGTCACTCTGCCAACCTTCTTTGTTTTGGATGATGTTATACACTATATATACGGTATATCCAGTTCTCAATGCGAGTACCAAGACTTCAGCATACAGGTGCTTGGCACGAGGCACGCGCAAACTGCGTTTGGGCAGTCCGAGGGGCGCCCGAACGGGAAACAGACAGTTAAATCGTGCTTTTTATCTATATTTGTTTGTGTGTTGATGGAACACGGATTGCAAAACGTCACCAGGGTGTCTCCATTTCAAAGCCAACCAGCATTTTTTTGTCGGGTGACTCGTTACCTTCATGATTCACTTCGGAATGGCCCCTTCTTGCTCCTTAGACTTCGATTAGATACTTACACCTTCGGAAGGGCTTGCTGTTGCTTTCCGCAGGAGGGCAGCCACATGCTGGACTGGCCATCGTGAACTTCGTAGACGAAGATTCTTGCAGGCAATGCTTGGAGAGGCTATTGAAGATGCGCGAAGAAGGGCTGCTCAAAGGAATCAAGAGCATCGGGCAGTCCTACATCCAAGGTTTCTCGCGGACGCTTTGGCACTGGGCGCCGTCGACCAGCGGAGTGCGACGCGGTCGACCCGGAAGCGAGCGACCTGCGCCAGAAAACTGTTCTGAAGAGGATCATTGAGACACTCACTTGGGGCGCACTCTCCCATGCTTTGCAGGATTCAGGTGAAACCCTCCACTCTGTAGTTAGTGGGAGCAAACCACGAGAATCATAAACATGAGGTCCCCAACCGTCCCTTTAGGTGGCATCCATATTTGTTGGATTTTGTTGGAAGATGTCGCCTTTCCATTTGGATGACTTTTCCTTTGGACCCACGACCCTGGTTCTCATGTTGCCAGCCCCGTTGCTTGCTGTGAGACGAGGAATTTAGCATACTACGCGGTCCTTGCCACAGATCGTCGTGCTACAGATTCCCCAATGATTTTCGAGCCTTGGTGCTTCGTTGGTGTTTTGGTGTCAACAGGTGCAATGTTCGCTGCAGATTCAAGATCGGCCCCGACGGTGGGAGACCCATCTGAAGGAGTTTTGGTTCGCTGCAGATGGACAGTTTTCCAACAGCAAGTGGGTCCCTGTGGCCTTTAAAGGCATGTAAGTGCTCCTGAAGCTTCATGATAGACATCGGTCTGGGGATGGGGCCGAGCGATGGGGAGGACGGGGCAGACTTTTATCACCCGTCCGATGCCCCCTCAGTTTCATCTCTCTTTGGGTGAAGTTGTAAGACATCCACTGGTCGCGGTTCCAGAGCGATCTCTATTGGTTTCCGATTCAGCAGAGCAGGGCCTTCCTGGCTGATCGAGAAAACGTACTAGTGAGCAGCTTTCCGGAACTAGTAGGGAGCCCTCAAATCCAGAATCGCAAGGCAGAAGCACTTCACTAAGATGGAACATTCAGCAAGAAGACTCAATCCAGCTTCATCGGTTTCCAACTACATGCTTCTCATTTGACCGAGAATTCACGGCGTCAACCAAACCAGATGACCGATGACCAAGGTCCGCTCCACCTCCCTTTTCATCTGGTCCGCACGGACGGCTCCTCAGGAGCGCGGCGAATTGGTCGCAGATCTCTTGCCAGTGATGCAGCGATGTGTGACTCCCCAATTGCTGCAGTGGGCGAGACAGTGTCTTGGCACGGGTGAACCCGACGCTGCAACGGGTGGTTCCTGCAAACGGGTGAACCCCGCGGTTCTTTATGGGACAGGGCGGATGGAGTTTGGGACATTGCGCGTTTTCGGAGAAAGATGGAGCTCTACATCGGCGCCAGCGGTGATACCCGGCTCCCACCTGCTGGGGTGGTGGCAGTAGGTGCATCGGGCTTGTGCTGGCCGGTGTTTCATAGTGAATCGAAAGCTTTCGAACGTTACGTTCGCTACGCAATGGCCTCCAACGCATAGCGATGGCCACTCCACCGTGCGTAGTTTCGTTCGTCAGGACCTTGGGGTGTTCGGGGATTTCACGGGGGGTTTCGAGCTGGCCGGGTGTCGGCTTCTGAACAGATCAGGTTCGTCCCGCAGCAGAATAGTGGCAGAAGGAACATGGAGATTTGATGAGATTTGTAGTCTTGCAGTCCTTGAAATCATTATGGGAGTGGACCAGTGGAAAGCCACTTGCTCTTTTTTAGAGAACATGGTTTTCTACGGGGCCATGCCATCAACTTCCACGTTCTTCAGCTCTCGGTGAGGGGATTCGTACCGAACCGAACATGTGCCGAGGCAGGCAGAGGCGCGGTGGGCACAAGAGTGGTCCAAAATTGGGTGGAAACGGGTGAAGATCTGAAGCAAAACATCTTTGAACAGATCTTCAGGTGTTGGAAGTTGGTTTTCCATTGTCATAGAAGAAGCAACAACACCCGTCTTCAACCAACTTGGCACGGACTCGTTTTCGCCACTCGTTTCGACTCGGCACCGGGCGGCGACCGGTGGGGTGAAGGTGAAGCGATGCCGACTCTGGGCTGGGACATGCAGGGGCTGAGACGTGACGCAGCGGATGCTGCTGAAGTCATTCATCACGTAAGCCAAGCGACATAAGCGACACGCTCTTGGCGCACGTAAGAGGAAAGAGGGCTGAGACATTGGGCATCAAAGCCCACTGAGTAGGTTTTTGGGGCCAAAGAGAGCGCCGCTTTGCCTCCGCGGCCCAGTTCACGGAGGCGTTCACGGCCAGCCAAGAGGCATGCATCGGTTTTGCAAGATCGAAGATCGATTCTTTTGAGGAATTTGCGCTAGAAGTGTGGCTCGAAGAAAATGAGATCAACCCATAGAACCAGATTCTTTGCTGGTTGGTTGGAGACCATGGCTATTAGGTTGGAGGCAATAGAACCAGGTTCTGTGCTGTCTCCAAGGGTTCAACGGTTTTCTGTTTTCAGCGCGACCAACCTCGCAAGCTCGCCCCACCTCGCCCAAGAGACAAGCAGGTCGATGTGGCCAGGTTTTTTTTGTTTTCGCCGGGCTCTCTCGGGTTGTGAGGCACTCTATGACACAAAGGCAGATGGAGATCTCCTACAGCTAATGCAGCTGGGAGGTCGTGCGTGCAGCCCACATGAGCTGGCAACTGGGTGAAGGATAGGAAGTGTGGGCTGGCTGTTGTGAAAGTGAGGGAATCCGGGTAAGAAATTGATTCCCTCTTTTCATCCTTCCTCACCTCTTTTGGTGGAGTTTTGTTGCCTGGGGAATTTTCCTCTTCCTGAAATCATGAGGAAGAAGAGCAACTTGCCCTTGGTGTTTGGTCACTACTTGTTGACCTTGTGACTCTCATTCTTTTCCTTTTCGCCCTGCGTTTCTCTTCGGCTTCGCCCTGCTTCCAACCGAAGCCGACCGTGCGACCGGGCCTCTCTTCGAAGAGGGAGCGATCGTGCATCGAAGGGGTGGCCAAGGCCATGCGAAAGAACACATTTTGGCGTTTCCTCGTTGGACCGTGGAGGGTCTTGCTGACCAGATTGATGAGCAAACATAGGTGAGGGAGACCTTACAGCAGCGAACACGTCACAGACGTTCTGCAGGACCAGTTCTGCGAACGTTTTGCTTCGAACAGAAGCAGGTGATTGGCAGATTTGGTTTACGCCGGGTCTGGAGTGGATCCCTTCTTCACGCCGGTAAGGGTCAAACGGAGGTGTTGGCGACTGGAACCACTGGGCTCGTTGGCTCTCAGGAGAGGATTCGTGTCCTGCTTGGAGATACCTGGATGGAGCCTCGAACGGCAGAGCAATTCCTCTTCTTCTCCCTATGATCCTGAGCGGACTGATAGTGCTGGCCTTATTCCACTGGTCATCCATCAACGGGGTGCCGAGAGAAGCATCATGATTTGCTGTTGTTTTCCAGCTTGGGAAGAAAACCATCGCTCAAAATTGACTGCACTAATCACCGGATTTTGGTTTGATTCCCCTGCAGGTGGAGTGTTTTTGTATTCTCTTTACTGCGGCATTTCCTCGCGCACCACCGAGAAGGACCATGAAGACCAGGGTTGAGAATGGATGGCAGTAGGGTCCAATCTTTCATCAATTCTTCTTCTCCGCCACCCTAAGGGGCGGCTATCCAGGTTGGCCAAGATAGCAGTGATCCAGTGCAGAATCCAGGAAGTGAAGATAGAAAGCAGTGGATGGAGTTCCCTGCAAGGTCTGGCCCCGTGCCGGGACAAGACTCTTTTTATAAAGATGTTCAGCTAGACCGTTGATTGGTTTTTCATGTTACTCGCCCACTCTGTGAGGTCGTGACAAGGACGGGGTTTCACTTTTTCACTTCCACGTATTCTCGCTGGACACGAAGTGGGATCGATGTTGTTTTTTGAATTCTGGGGGCCCAATCTTCTTTGCGCCAACAACCCAACCACCGGACCACCACCTCCATCACCCCCGCCGCCAAAAAGGGCTCCTATCAGCTATCCACCGCCCGCCCATAGCGGTCCTGGCGCGAAAGCCCTTGGCCAACCTTTTTTGCCAGTGGTCCAACCTTCCGCTGGACGCGAGTGGTCCAAATCCGCCCGCGGCAGTGAGGCGGGAGGGACTCGGACGCCGGACGCCGCTGTGCCGGCCCGGCGCGAGCGCCCGGCGCGAGCGGTCCCAATCCCCCAACCGGACGGCCAACGGCTGGGCCCCAGAGGGCAGAGGACCGAGGCGGGAGACCGTTTCGGGCACGTGAACGCTGATGGCTGAAGCCAGCCATGAGTGGATGGAAGCATGCAGAGAAGCCAATTCAGCCAATTCTTCTCCATGCTCCAGAACGTGAAAATGAAGAGAATGAGCCGTTTGTGACTGTTTTGAGGAAGTTGAGGCAGCCTACTCTCAAAGGAGATGCAGCTTGCAGGGAACACAGTCCCTTCATGTCAGGTCTTGGGTGTGACATCACGTGTATTTCGGTGAGCATACAGAGCTTGATCAAGTGTGGCCTTGGATGATCGAGATTCGAAGTGGGATGACCGTATACAGTACTGTACTTCTAGGTTGGAGGCCATCGCTAGTAGGGTCGAGGCCATCAGTATTAGGTTGGAGATTCAGTACTTTTACTGTACTAGACATGTCCTTCTTCATGGTACCCAGTTTCTGAGCACACACAGAGTTCTGAAACCCTGGATCGAGATGCCTGAATGAAATCGAAGCTTCTGCAGACTAGATTGGTGGATCCTATCAAGAGCATCAAGGATCTCCGGCCCCAAAGCTGCATAGATCTTGAAAAACCGCAGCTGGTCTCCAGCTGCACCGACCAATCAGGCGGATCACCCAGAAATAGATGGAAGAGGAACTCCTCCTCCCACCTAGCGGAAAGGGTTCGGTTGGGACCCACTTGGAGAGACATCGAACTGGCGGAGTTCCCAAGACCCAAGCTCTAAAGGGAGGACATGAGAGGTACTGATTTGCTTGCATGCTTCGCAGGGAAGCTTCTGGGTGGAGCCCTTGACAGGCCTGAAGTTCAAGAGTTGTTGGCCTCTTGTCTACTGACTACTCCCAGAGCCCGCGAGCTCCATTGGCTCTTCGGCTATTCTTCATTCTATGCGGAAAAGGAGCGAAGAAGGCCAGCGATGCCGAGGCGGAGCTCGCTGCTCGTTTTGCTTGCTGCTTGTGCTCTTGTGCTCCCGAAGTACGGCATGAGGACAGAATGCGCTTACCTCCCAATACCAACGCATCCCTATGAGGGAAGAACTCATAGACAGAACACATGAACACCAAGAATCTTCCAAACCCATAGGAAGACAGCTCCAATAGGTAGCTAGAGGGTGGCAAGCAATCTCCAGCAGGGTTCTGTTGGTTTGCGAAGCCTTTCTGTTTCGGGACTCGAAAAAAGATTCGCTTTTCTGCACCAGAAAATGCTCTTGGTTCTTCTGGCTTTGGGTTGGGATGTGGGGCACAAAAGAAAAGGGAAGAGAACGGTCTAACCCTTCAGTGTTGCCCGGGGGATTCATCGGTGTTGCAGCCGGAACACACTTGGAGTCGACAGATCTGAGCTTCAAGACACGACTTGGGGTAGGAACCCTCGATGCCTTCTGAAGCGCAGAAGGTGACCTTAAAAGAGTGTCCAAACGGGCTCCCAGATCCATCCGACCGGGTGGTTTGCCATCCTCATCCTCCCTTTTGGGCCGTTTGGACGGTTTTGTTCATCTCGTGGCCGCCATTTCCGCCCCATGTCCAGTGCGTGGCTTTTCGGGGAAAACATGGACGGTGTCCCCCAGAGATGGTTTGGTTTGTTGGGGCGGGTCACAGACGATCATCGGGCATCATTTGTTGCGCTTGAAGTCTTGGACCGTTTGCCTACGGTTCTCGGTGTCACTTCACGTTCACCTTCTCGGAGATCCGAAACTGCAGGCATATTCAGTTCAAAAGTCTGGACCATTCTGGACCCTTGCATCAACTCTGGAACTTCACATGCACATCCCTTTTTTGGGAAGGACAGAAGAGGAAGGTTTTGCAAAGCAACATGTGCATACAAAACATCCTGCTTTGCGAAGTATCCCTTGGCACTTTCCTGCCGCACTTTCATCACGCGACGAAGCGGCGTGGTCCTTGACGTCGATCTCCGGTTCTCGGGGAGCCATGTGGCAGGCGGGGGGGCCGTGGCAAGGGGAACAAACTCAAGTTCCAGAGAGGGTCCAGAGCTGTGTCATGTGTCCATGAAATGCTATGTGGTTGTCTTCTCCAATGTTCCATAATGTTCCATTCTTTTTTAGAACCTTAAAGACGTGCCGTTACAACAATCAATGGAGGAGCAAGGACGCGAACCGAAACGGGGCTCCCGGCCTCGCTACGAACGGAGCGATCGGACGTGAACCGAAACGGGGCTCCGGACCCACCGAGAGAGCGCGATCCGGACCCGACCGTCCGGTCGAGCGCCGCAGAAGGACGGTCGGGTGAAAGGATGAACGAATCCGTTCGTAGCGATGCCCTTGGTTCCGCTCGTAGCGAGCCTTCTGTCGGGTGGCACTTCTGGCAGTTACCTGTGCGCCTCTTCCCACAGGATGTAAACCCCCAAAGATCTCGCATGTAGGCCTAGCAGTCTCGGAGATCAAAGGTCAGGTTTCGACGCTACAGCATGGTGGGATTGCTTCGGGTGAGTTGGCTCAGGAGCTGTTATATAAAGGATTTGCTATTACATTGATGTAGGTATTGTGACATCTATGTTTACATCGGTTACTGTTTCTAGAGCTATGACTAATTTTGGAACCAACATGAAACAACCAGCCATAGGTTCCGGAACGGCGCATCAAGTCCTAAACAGGGTTCATTGTTTTGGTGTTCGGGACGGAGCTCGTACTTGGGATTGCTTTGTTTTTTCCGTTTTTGTTCGAACACGCACGGGACCGACCAGGCTGCACTGCACCAACAACATACATGAAATCTGCACTATACGTCTTCTCAAGCTGACTCATCATTGCTCCCTATTAGTTCCTTTGGACCTTGGAACTTCTTAAGGCTGCCTGCCATTGACTTAAATTGGTTGTTGTTAGTATTTGTCTTTTTTGATTCACTCAGCTACCCAGCGCCTGCCACGAAAACTGAGGTTTTTTAAATTTCGACCACGGCGGAGCCAAAACAACATCTGCACTATGTCTTCCAATGTACTTTGCCTCAGCCACGCCGCATTGCGCCCGCAACAACATGGCATATCCTCTTCAAGGACACCCAAGCTGCTGTAAATAGCAGCGAACCAGATACTCCTGCAACACCATATACCCTACCAGAAAAAAATAAACAAAAACACTATGCTCAGCCTGTTCTGTCGCGTGTGATCACAGCCCCAGATGGATTCAGCAAATCAGTCTTCAGACCTGAAAGGTCGTACCACGAACATTGGCAGCTGCGGCATGCGCGCAGGTGAGGGCCGAGGTCGATGAAAACCAGAGTTCCCTCACCGGAAGTTGAAGCTGTTTTCCAGTGATCAGGAGTGAACCCTTATGACTTGTGTCAAAGTTGGCGATCCTGGAGGTTCACAATGGCTGTGTCGTATGTGTTTTCCAAAGCATGCTCTAGGATTCCAACAGCCATTGTTTGAAGGGTCTTTACCAAACAAACCAAAATTGTTCTACTCAGAATTTTGGAGTATCAAACCAGCTCAACCCATTTTTTAAAAAATGGTCTGGGAAGGCTAGGGTATGGACAGTATGGAAGACACCAATTCTTCACTTCACCTCATCCGAACTCCATCGGTCGGCCAGCTCCTTCAGAGAGCCGGTTCACCACTCACGAAGTAGTACCGGTCCTAGAAGTTGTTTGGGGTTTCTTTGGGGTTTTGAAGATTTGAATCATATTCCAGCACCTTCCCTGCCATGTCTCCTTTAGAGGCTTGGGAAGGGCCCTAACAGGTTTCAATTGGTGACCTGTGAAGTCGGTGCTGGTTGAGAAGCTCTGATTGTTTCTTCCACCGCGTGAGTTTGCGGACCTCCAAGGGTGCGATATCCGTGCCAGGACCGTCCTTCCAAGCGAGAACCCCTTTCTGAACGGGAGATGAAGAGAACGGAGTACGGAACGAAAAGCATCACTAGGAAAACTGCAACTCGTCACAAACCTTTCTCAAAGACACGAGTTGCGTACTCTCCGGACTCCAACGAAGGCGGACTCGGCGAGTCCCGGGGATCCCCGGCCGTCGCGAGGTGCCACGCTCCCGGACGACGAAGCTCGAGGAGCTCGAGGAGCGAGGAAAGGCCTCGGTGGGGAGGTGAGTGAGGAAAAACAGTACATCGAATAGAGAAGAACAAGAAGCTACTAGGAACAAGTGCCACGCTACTAGGAACAAGTGCCTTACTAGTAGTAACAAGAAGCTAGAATTTCTTCTTCCCAGACCAGTTCAAACAGGACTAAGACTCAAGACCCTTTGTTGGTGGTCTCCAATCGAAAAGCAATGGTTGGTCACTAGTAACAACCATGAAATCACCGACTGGTCCCGGGACTCCCGGGGCGTTAGGCGCAAGCCTCGCACCAGTGCGTGCGAGCGGAGACGGTCGGGGGTCTGGTCTGCGGAGTGTGACGCGGGCCGCTGGGCTCTGGAGGAACGACGAAGAATACCCGGAGGAACGACTGGCAGAACTCCAGCGGCCAGTTCACCGAAAAACACGTCAGGTTCACCGTCCCCAACATGGGAAACGTGTCCAACATCCGAAACTCGTGGCAGTGACGAGGGTTCGTCGGATGAGGTTTAGTTTCGCTGGTTCTGCCAGTGGAGTCCATTGGGAGATCAAGAGTGCGCGGCCCATCGCCGTAGTGCTCATGAAGTCATGAAGTCATGCGACCTGTCCAAACCTGGTGCTTTTCCTTTTGAACTTTCATCGTGTTTAATCAATTTCATTCCCAATTTGCTCTTCTTGCACGATTGGAGCCCATGGTGATAGGTAGACCATGGGGGCACCGGCAAAACACGCTCGTGGCCATGACGCTCGCGGCCATCGTCGACGCTCATGGTCGACGAAAGGACAGTCAAGGACCTCATGATCGTCAGCTTTGTATGCAGTTGAACTTCTGGTAAGTGACCTCTAAACCACCGAAGAGCGAGCCTGTCTTTGAATCTTTGCTCCCTTCTCTATCTTTGGTGCCTGGTCACCCTCTTTTCAGACTGGGATCTCCCTATAGGTTTTTCTTTGAAGGAATTCAACTTTCCACAAATCACAGGCCAGTTTGTTCTTGAAACAAACAACTACGTAAATCTTAGTTTCAGCCATCTGTGTGACCAATCCGTCCGCCATGCGCCCTGGCGGCGGCCTCCCTGGCGGCGGCCTCCCTGGCGGCGGCCTCCCTGGCGGCGGCCTCCCCGGCCTCCCCGGTCTCCCTGGCGGTGGCGCTTTGGTCGGTGTCGGGGGCAGGCGGGACCTCGGCATGAACACGTCGGGCGTCGTCGTCGTCCTTTGAATTCTCAACACACAGACGACGGGATGAGAATTCGCCTATACTTGTTTAGCCTGTCTACTTGAATTCTCCTTTCTTCTAGTCTACTTATTTAGCCTGAGCACAGACGAGTAGAGCTGTCGGGATGGCTCAGTCTTTCACTAGTCACTAGAACAGAAAGCAAGGCCCGCAGCCGCAACAGCGAATCGCGTTTTGGAAGATACGGGCTCCTTCAAGCCGAAGAGAACCCTGCGGCAGACGCTGACGACTTCTTTGGAGGGGTCTATTTGTTTCGCGTTGACCTACTTGCGGATGTTGATTTTGGACTTTGGACTCCAATTGAGTTGAGCAACCTGTTGATTTTGTGGCATCAGCAGCCAGAGTGCTGTGCTGCTGATGTGTTTTTGAGCTTTGGAGCAATGTCAACAGAAGACATGTGGCCAGCCATCGAACCAGTTTCGGCGGGCGGCTTTGGACCACCTGAAATTAAAATACGCCGCCAGTTCACGATGTTGGGCCGATGTCAACACTCAATCAGCACAACCCTTTGAAGAATTGCAAGAGTCTAGACTTTGGATGAAGTTTCAGCTGCCCATCTGTGATGTTTGTTCGGTTTTACACCCCTGAGCCTGGTGGAGCAATTCCAGCGGAACCGTCCGCGTGGCCCCTCAGGCACGGCGCCGCTGGGGCGCGGCCCTCGGTCGAGCAGAACCCGCACTACGTGGCGCCCAACGAGTCCGCGCGCGCAGAGCGCGACGCCGAAGGCGACGGCGCGTCGTCCCGCGCGTGTGGTCGACAGGGGATGGGGAAGAGGGAGACGGAGAGGACTAAGTTGATTGTAGTACAACCGTAGAAACAGACAGACTTATATGTATATATATATATTATAAGCTGCCAATATATATATAATATATATATACATATATATTATCCATATATATATATATATACAAATATGGATTGGGGGCAACAGTGTAGTATGCACCAAACCACTTAGGCAAAAGAAACAGACTACATGGGGCTGTTTTTATGCGGCTACATGCATTTTAGAGCTGGGAGAAACAGGACCCCTGGTGTAGATGAGTTTCCAGAAGCCAAGCGACAGAAACCAAGCGGTTGGTTTTCACGGGTGCGATTTTGTCCTATGAACGGACAAATGTGTTAGGTATATAGCAAGCCCCGAATCACCAAGGGTGTTTGCAGTTTTTTTTCACCAGTGCGTTCCCTTCATGTCAATTGTCGAACGCTTCGCCCAAAGGGTGTCAATCACCCGGTTGAGCAGCTGGAACTGCAGTGCCCGGCGGAACCCTCCAAAACGAATGGCCTGCCGGTGTAGCGACAGGTGTTTTGTCCATCCACCGGTCACCGGGAGAGCCATGTGGGTCCGCCTTCCGACCGAGCTGCAACAGCCCACATGGACCACTCACCAACGACTTGGAGAGACGAGATGAATTGCTTTTGCTTTCTACTTACAACACGCACAACGGCAGATGAATACTTAATTCATGGTTTGCCGTCCTTGTTCTCCGTGTTTGCCGTCAGTGAGACCAGACCAGAAGACCTGCGATGCTGGCAGAAACGAGGTTTCCACCTCAGGACTTTGTCCCACCGCTTGGAGGAGAGACGGTTGACCCCGGTTTCCCACGGGTTGCCGTATGGCTCCAGCGAACGGATTCAAAAGAGGTACCACAAAACGGTTTTAAACACCCGTAGCAGACGCCTCGGGTGTTTCCACTCGCCACGAACCGGTGTTCGAGCGGCACCGGTGCCAGGTAATGTGACACTGTATGCCTGGGCGAGGATGTTGCCCACGCCTCTCACCTGTGAAGGTGAGTCGTGCGTCTTGCAAAGGTTCATTGTCAGAATCGTGAGAGGGCATGGGCCGGGCATCCTCGAGACCACATGGATTGAGATGCGAAACATGGACCAGCACCACCCAGAGGGTGGTTCTTGGATGGAAAATACACAGTCAGGGAATCAGGAGGTCTACCAGCTGAGATTGCTCTGTTTGGGGCATTGTGTGAGGGGTCTTGCTGCCGGTGAGAGGAGGAAGGTTTGATGGTGGGGTCATGCTGGGAGTTTTGTGTTCAGCCGAATCCGGGCAGTGGGAGAGGCTCTGAAGATGGTTTGGAACCCAACGACGGAACATGCATGCAAACAGGCTAGTTTTGCAGTGTCATTGGGTGTGCTGAGCATCGTCCTTTCAACTTCTGCAGGGAAATACAGCACTTCGATACCCTTTGTTCTTGAACTTTTGTTTGTATTTGCAGTGCTTGGTGAACCCAGTTGCCAACCTTGCTGGTTTTTCGGCCTTGACAACATCCTGCGTTCAGTATTCTATTTCTGTGTGCCGGTTCTGCTGGTATTTAGTTATAGCCCAGTACGGCGGTTGTCTTTGGCTGTCGTACTCTGCGAACGACGTTTCCTGCACTGTGCAAACCCTTCAAGTTCCGCCAGTATTCAATAGTATAGGTTTTGACAAGAATGAGCGTGCTTCACTCTTTTCGTGATGTGCCCTGCTATCAGAATGACGAAACATCTTCAAGCAGTATGATATTTCATGCTTGCCACTCATGTTGACTTTTGCACATAGAATCGTGGGATTGATCGATTGGATGTGTTTCTTTCGTGACTGGCGAGGGCGGACGGCAGCACCGACTTCCAAGCGTCTTCGGCGCCTTTCCACCCACCACAGCAAGCAGGTCTCCTCACAAACGACCAAACTCAAAAGCAATACGTAAAATCAAAAAGAGGAGCAAACAACGAAAGCAAAAAGGCAACCAAAACAAACTGGAACACGAGCAGATACTATCAGCAAAAGACTTTAACAAAGGCAATGAAGAATAGCACGCGGATTTGTGAGCAAGAACATTGAACCAGGCAAGAGTCTTTCTGGAGAAGAAAGCACACGCTTAAGAGACACATGCAAAGTAACGTGCGGGACCTCCGTACGCTGATAGCAGTCCGTTGACTCAATGTACTCCTCCAGTATGGCTAATGTGTAGACTGTTGATTCAGCTCCCAGTTCCTCCATCTGCAGACTGGTTTCACATCTCCGGGCCGAACGGGGGTTGGATTCATCAACGGTCGAAGACTGATGTCAAAGGTTGGATTCATCCCTAGTAGCGACGGCCTGAAGGGGACCTCTGTCTGAGACAAAGCTCGCGGCAAAACGACACCAATGACATCAGGTCGCATCGGGAGGCGCCGCCCTCGCTCTGGCCGACCGAAGTGGTTTTGCCCTTGCGGAGCACCTGGGTCTGGAGGATTGGAAGGTTGCGCCCCGAAGGCGTGGGGCTACGTGGGGCGTTGGGAAGAGGGATGGAAGTGGGTTTGAGGACTTCAGCCGTTCTTTGGTGATGCTTGCGACGCAGAGAAACTCCAAAAAGGACAAGTGGGAATCCATGCGCATCTCTTCGCCGTCCCAGATGGCACCTCCAAAGACCTGTCTGGGGGGGACCCTTTTTTTTGTGGGACGCTCTTTTTTGTGAGACACGCTTCTTATGGAAGAGACAACTTTCTTTTTTGTGCGGGACACTTTTTTGAGAGCACGCATGTGAGAGCTGTGCAAAGAGCACATATGAGAACACACATATGACAGCAGACGCAAAGGAGAACGCATGCGAGAACAGAGGTGACCGCGCACAAACATATATATAGAGGTTTATAAGTCATGAGAGCACCTGTGGTTTCTTGACCGTGCGCAAGACGAAGATCCAAAGGATGTTTGGGTGGGATAAGAAGATCAGAGAGCGTTTCAAACCCGGTGTCTGCAAGCTTCACACCCTGACATCATGATTGCGGCAATCGTGAGGGCAACCCAAGTTGGTGCGCCTCAGCTTCACGCTCGGGGATGAGCTGATTCACTTGCAGGGTCGATCAAGTTCTCCAAATTCTTTCTCGTGGCTCCACGCGCACTCAGGCCAAAATGTCCCGGTGGGACATGTTGGCGTCTCACTGTTGTCACAAGGCTTTGCAACGGCAAGCTGAATGAACCAAAACATGGCTTTTTAAGTCAGGAAAACGTCCTGCCCCTTTTGATGGTCAATTCTTCACGCCGAGGCCAGATGCAGGTGCTCTCGGCCTGGTACGGCCACCCGTCGGACCCCGGGCGAAGGCTGGACGTCTCGGAGCGCGTCAAGGCGTTGCTGGAGGGGCACGAGCACCTGGGCTCCGGGCGGCTCGGTGTGGAGGACGGCGTGAGACGGTGTGGACGGTTGGGCGGATTGGGTTCGGATTGGGTAGGAAACAGTCTGTAGCCTGTATGAAGATATAGTGAACACCATATACATATATGGCCAACAAGTGGAGGGGAATGGAATGAAGATTGGAAGATATGGATAAGGATTGGAGGTTGTACATGGTGTTTGGTGAATGATGTAAGATCCTTGTAGAACGATGGCTCTATCTATTTGTCAATTAGATCCATTCTTTCAGGAGTTCGGGACCGCCCTGAAACTGGGTGGATCTCGTTTCTTCACTCTGAGGCTGGGCAACCTGCTGCGGGAGTCTCTGCATCGCCCCTTGGGCCTGAACGACGCGACGTCCGGTGGACCGGACGCGCAGCGGCGCGCAGCAAACGCGAAGCGAGAGCGACCTGAAGCACCATGGACCGGGCAACGAGAGGACCGTCCGGCACTCAACTTGATGGATATCAACGTCTACCATGACCCCGCCGTGAGGCTGTACAAGGTCCTCCAGGTGTTGCTCACGTTGAGGCGATGGAAAACTTTGCCTTCCTGCGAGCACTCAGTTCTGGGGGCAGGACCAACTGGTGCGGGGAGGGCTGCCACGGAACGGGAGGGGAGTTGTTGGAGCTTGGCAGAACAGCTGAAATCCAACGACGCTGACCTGCTGGGCGTCATCGATTGGTGAGGCAGGTTGCTGACCCTTGGAGGTCAGCACAAGTCTTGGACGACAGAGACCAGGAAGTTGGACTGCCGGGAAGGAAGGAACAGGCCGAATGCCTAGCACTTCCTAGTTGGGTGCCCTGTCTGGAGGCCTGTAAGGTAGGGTAGTCTATTGGACACCCAGACAGGATGACCCTGGTGTGTTTATATTATATAGTATGTCTACTTTTTGCACGAAATCCGCCCATGCACCAGCCCCTGCTGAATTCCGAAAGTCCAGGTAGTCCAAATGATATAATACACACCTCTGGTCTCCGAGTCCAAAACGGTTTGAAAGACAGATGGGATTCACAACTGAGCTGTTCTAGGGGGATTACAACCATCCAGTAGAGGGATTTGTCACGATTTGTCTACCAAATAAACTGTCCGTAGCTCACTTTCCTGTCTATGTTGGAGTTCACTGGACATTCTTCATGAGAACCCAAAAGCCTCTGGGCTTCCGGAGCCTCAGTGAGGACCCTGCGCCCTTCGTTTGGAAGAAGCTGGAAGTGAAGCTCCGCCCACCAGTGCGGTGAAAAGGGTGTTTGGCGCCAACAGACAGACCTGGGCAAGTCGGCAGGAAGTTTATGAGTCCGTTCGGATAGACCGGATCGACCCATTTGGCGCAAGACAAGTTCCGGTCAAGATGAAGTTGGAGAGACTTGCTCCAACGTGCAAATCCGAACAGGAACCGAAGAATCCCTCTGGTCGTGGGACATGTCTGGATTTTTTTCCTGAATCCTTTGAATCCACAGCGGATAGACATATAGCCTGTCAAGATCCAACCATCCACTGCCCGATCTGCTGAGATTGCTGCACGGATTTTCGGGTGCACGAGGTCTTTTACACCCATATTT
Organism: Durusdinium trenchii; assembly: GCA_963970005.1. Classification (NCBI taxonomy): domain Eukaryota; class Dinophyceae; order Suessiales; family Symbiodiniaceae; genus Durusdinium; species Durusdinium trenchii. The sequence continues at coordinate 84,661 of CAXAMN010025250.1, forward strand.
AAATGGATCGTCAAGTCCAGCGCTTTTGGCAGACTGAGGAGACGACCTCGTTCAGAACGGTTTTTGAGGTCGTTTGATGTCTTTTTTTCCTTGAGTTCTACGTTCCCAAAGCTCACGACAATTCCACCCGCATGGGAGAACTAAGCACTCTCCCCAAACCCTGAAGAACTTCAGGTTCTTGCAGACATTGGGCAATGAACCGATAGATGGGTAATTCTGCTAGTTTGAGTCTCGTTTTTCACGCCGCTTTACTCCTGTTGCCAGGAGTCTCCTTACGCGAGAAGCTCAGGGGGCGACCACGAAGCTCCAATCTGTAGGTGGTGCATCATCGTGACGGTGTGACGGGCGGTGCAGGAGTTCCACCTTGCATTATCAACCATTAACCTGAAGCAGAACATCTTCCACCTTGCCAGTGTTTTGGCTTTGTGAGGGGGTCTAAGAACTTCTTTCGACGGTGCTCTTGCCCGGTGACACAGCAAGCCGCGTGAGAAGTGGTTATAAGTTATAAGGGTTTCCTCGGTGAGGGTGCAACAAGCCCTGAACATACGCATGTTTCCCACCTTTGGCTCTACAAGTTCCTTGAGTCTCTGACACACGCCCCTACTGAGGTGCCCCCGCCACGCTACGAGGGCCGCTTCTCCGCTTTGCGGCCTGGCGGTGCTCAGGCACGGCTGAGCATGGCCGAGCTGTGGTTGGAGTGGTCAATAACCATCCGCAGCAATCCAAGCAGCTGCTCAAGCCAGCACTGGCTGGAATTGGACTACCCTGCAGGTAAGCGCATGCACTTGGCAGAGGAAGTCTGAACACCTCTGCCAAACTCAAGTACGTTGCATAACCCAGACACGACCCTGTCTGGGACTGGCATATTTACCTACATTGGGGTGGTCTAAAGGGTCAGCGTAAATATGTATTGGGTGACTACATGGAGTATGGTAAGGTAAGACCTGTTTGGTGAATATGTTATACTCGTGGGTAGTGTGGTCCACTGTTCGGCATATTTACTTAGATTGTCTGAATAAACATCTTTGCAGGTCGACCTGTCGGCCAGGCAGAGCAGTTGGCCTGGGCAGTGAAGCACTTCGAGGCGCATTGGCACCGTTTTGAACGGTTGGATCTGCTTCAGGGGGACATCCCCCAGTTAGACCCCTCCTTCGAAGGGAGGAGAGACAGATGGACTGACCTGAATGGTTGGGCTGAGATTCATCAGCAAGTTACGGGTGTGAGGCATAGTACATTGGAACGTCTTGCGATGTGTCTTGATCCAGCACCGTCCTTCTCGTGTGGTTTCTAGAACCTCCTGACCATGTGCTTTCCATCCGAATCTGGATTCGGCTGGTACTGGATGAGGAGGATCTGGATGTGATGTGTACCTGAAGGAGCCTCCTCCTTCAGAAAACGGCAACAACATGCAACAACAACTTTAGAACAGGTCGCTCAAGCCCAACGCAGCTTTTCTACGACTGCGGCTAGGCATTTAATACCTTGCTTGTGTGACTTGCCTCCAGGTCGATGAGGTCCGCCGGCTGTTGCGACGCTGGCCAGCGGGTGCTGTGGCCGGGCTGCATGCGGGCTACGAACAAGCCGGCCGAAACGGGCGGGGAATGAACCAAGATAACCAGCATTTTGATCCAGTTTGTAGAGGATAATATAAAGCTGCTAGAAACAAGGTGCATCGCTACTAGGAACAAGTGCCTCTAGCTACTAGTAGCTAGAGGCTACTAGTAACAAGAAGCTACGAAAGTAGCGATGCAATTTTCTTGTACTGTTTGTGTTCAACTTCAATTTTAACATCACATCACGGTGAACTTGTTACTACTAGTAAGGCCCTTGTTTCTACTAGCTTCTTGTTACTACTAGTAAGGCACTTAGTTACTAGTAGCGTGGCACCTTGCTCCTAGTCGCTTTCTTTTTTTGCATCATTTTAATATGCGTCACCCGGTCCGGGTCCGCGAGGATGTCGAGGTTCGTTGTGGGTCTCCCTCCATTCTTGGTCCTTGTGGGGCTGTCCACAGAAGGTCGAGCTGTGTATAGACTCCCAAATAGATAGAAGAGTAGATTCCCACTACAAATGTATTCGAAACCGAAACCCTTTCTATCCATTTTGGGACCACTATGTGGGTCAGCCTCGGCCCTTTTCAGGCCTTGACGGACAAAGAGGGTGCGTGGCCTCAGCAAATCCAGCCGGTGTCGACGCTCGTCATCTTGAGGTGGACCCAAAAAGTCTCAGCTGTCAAACATCTTCAAACCTTTTGGGGGCCTCTCTCTCCACCTCTTTTCTTCAAGCTCGAACTTCGAACTCCATCCGAGCTAATAGCTCCCAGGATCCGCGGTCGGGTCGCTCCGTTCTCTCCGGGTCGCTCTCAGACAACACGCTCTTCCACCTGGCGGCGGGCGAGACCGCCCGCGCGGCGGCACGGCGTGAGCAGGCGGAGGAGGTGAGGAGGGTCGCCTGGAGGGTCTGGAGGGTCTTGCATGGCCCCCCAAAAAGGGAGGGTAGATGGTTGGTGAGCGGAATTGACACCCCAGCGGTGCCTCAAAGGATTCCCATATGTATATGTAGGTTAGGCTGTAGGCCGTAGGTCAGTTTTGGCAAGGACCATGTCAGTCTTCAGGATAGGCCGGCCAGAGGCAAATTGTTAATGTTCCAAACACAGATTCATCAGCAGGATGTGTGTTGATCCAATTGATGAGTGGCCAGTCGTCCCATCTGTTGTTTTGCATCTGGAAGGATGTTATTATTGTGGCATTCCATGGGTTTGCCCGGACTGACTGCCAGCGCAAACACCAGTGGCATCATGGAGGCATCTAGTGAGTAAGCAAGCAAGCAAGTCAATAGGTCGTCGGCGGACCCTCACCAAACGCCTTTCCGTGTTCCTTGACCGGACAGGACTTGCAACTTGGTCTCCTCATCTTACAAGCTAAAATCCAAGTCAAATACAGAATGCCATGAGTATCCATGAGTAAAGGTGGCCGGACAGGACTCTGCTAGCTGCAGCTAGCTTCACCAAGTGGACCGCCCTTCGCAGCCTCTTCACCGCAAGAAGGGCGAAGCGGCACCTCCAACGAGCGTGACGTTGAGAGACCATAGTGGCGACCTTGCAGACCTTGTGACCTAGAGTTACCACTACAAGTGATCAATTTTTAGTGAAAAAATACGAGATTTGTGAAACACCAGGAGTGAGATGATACAAGAGTCCTATGACCAACAGCCTTCGCAGAGCTCAAGTAGCGCATCCGTTGGAGTACAGCTCAGCTGTAGCTCAGCTGTAGACTTGGGGACCCTTTCAAGTCCGCGAGGTTGTGAGAATCCTCTCATTTGTGAGCCCGAGAAGGACGATCCTTTCATTGTATTCTGTTTCGACCCGCAGAAAGACGCCCCCTTTGGCCCCATGTCGTCGAACAAGGGCCGTCTTAGGTCCTTGTTCGTGTCTTGTTTTCCAGTTCGTCAGCAAACAGGCTGACGGACACATTGGGCTCCTGACCACCGAAGCTTTGGGGTTGTAGCTAGCAGCTAGTAGCTTGCTTTTCGCCTGTGTTTCAGAAGATGAGTCCGACGCAAGGAAAAACCGGAGGCTACCATAGGTAGGACCAGGAATATGAAGAATTCGCGTCGAAGCATTCCCTCACGGAGAATCCATGCCGGGCCGCCTCATCGCCGGAGCCACGAGCCTGGAGCTTCTTCCACCGCGAGCACCGTGGGAGGCCGCCGGGGAGGTCGAAGGACCGTGGCCGGACGATGCGGCCGTGTTGGCGGAGACAGTCTGAAGACATGTTCGCTTCGCGTCCGATCGCTCCGGACGAGTCGGTCGCGATGCCCGTCTTGTTACGTTCGGAGCTTCTTGTTCCCTGTAGTAATGCCAGGAGCTACTAGTAGCGATGGCCTCTACCTAGTAGCTTCTAGTTACCCTCCCGGCCGGAATCGACGGAACCCTCTGGTCTTTGCGGAGAGTTTGACCAAGATCATTGAGCACGAGTCGCGCTGGAAGCGGTTTGGACGCTTTCTGCTGACATTTTCTCTTGGGCGGATGGGAAAGGACCTTTGATCAAGAGTCTTGGCGACCACCCAATTCCACCCCCCCCACGAGCTTCCCCTCGCCGAAAACGCCAGGCCTCGCCGAAGACGAGCTTCCTCGGTCTGCGGGCGGCTGAGGGCGTTTGTGGGACCAGCCGTCGGCTCCGACGAGGCAAAAAGGGGGGGGTAATTGCTGTAGATTCTTGATGAGTAAGACTTTTTCCAATCCATGTCTGGGGGAGGTTCTATTGATCAAGAGTCTACAGAGAGAAAAGGTGGAGGTTCACCGTTTTTGCTTTTCCACCCTTTTAGCCTCTATCATCCTCTCTCTCTAGCAAACGTGAACGTGGAGAACGCTATGTTCGTAAGGGAAGATCGTTTTGGAGTGGGCCATTGTCTACTTGCATGATAGATGATCAGATCAAGTGCGAAGTTTTAGAGTAACGAGAGCATTGCTACTAGTACCCAGGGCATTACTAGTAGCAAGAAGCTACTAGGTTGGAGGCATTGCTATTAGGTGGAGGCCATCGCTACTAGGGTGGAGGCCATCGCTAGTAGGTTGGAGGCCACTATAAGTAGCAGGAAGCTACAGGTAGTGATGCCCTAGCTACTAGTAGTAATGCCCTTGTTACGTTCGTAGCGATGCACTTGCTTCTTTTGGATCGGTGTTGATCTGGTCGGGGCACACTTCGGGACGTACCTACCCACGCTGGTGTGGCCTCATTGGACTCGTCTGACAAAAAGGGGGACAATGACCAAACAACCTGATAGGTCCTTTATGTGGATGATGACGCAGAAGCAGAACAATATATATAGTTTATAAATGTTTATAATGCACAAATTCACATCAATTCACTGTCATGCAAGTTTGAGCAAAAGGGCAGCTGGACCAGATTGAGCGTTTGGAGGCTTTTGGGACTGTGCCCAGGGCTGGCACTCTTCAAAACGCTCGGCTTGTTTGATCTGTTGGATGGTCTGCTTGGACTCCTTCATCACTTCATCAGCCTTGAAAATGAAAGGAATGGTGTGGTGTTCAGTGCCCAAATCGCTCGGCTAGTGAATCCCAACTGAAACACCCTGCTTTTCAAGCTCCGCTCCTGCCGAAAGGAGGCCGTCCAGATTGGACGATGCCCGTGATCAGCTGGATGTCGCTGGTGGCTTTGCGCCGAGGCGCCACGATTCCGATCCGGAGCTCGGCCAAGGCTGACAAGTCATCCGTGTGGCAGGCTTTCGATGGCTTTAGGACTTTGGGATTTCTGGACACCCCTGTCAAGCACTTGAACGCGCGTGTTCAAGAGGCACATCCACGACACGACACTGACGACCAGTTACTGGGGACTCCGTGTGACTTGTGGCTTCAGGTTCCACCCGACCTCGAGTCGTGTGCGGCTGCGTGCCGAAGAACCTGGTGGAGGGCTGGGTGGTGAAGTACCAGTGACTTGGATTGACAACAGATACGACTTCGGAGCTTGACTGATTGACATTGACTGATGAGTCTGATGAGTGGATTTGAGTTGATTTGGGACCTGTTCAAGACAGATGGTAAGCGGTAGATAGATAAAATGGCTGGTTGGAAGACTGTTGTGCTGTACAAGCAGTTCTTTTTTCCTGCTTCCATGTTCGTTGAGGGAAGGCACGCACACTGCTGTTCAGACTCCTCGTGTGCTGCGTGTAGAGCTCAGATGGAATCTACTTCAAGCGAAGTCTACTCACATTGGTTGATGGATATGTTTCTGCTGTTGATGGGGGAACTACACTGTGAATATTAAAAAGTGGAACACCCTCTCTTTGAGCTGGTGCAGGAATACTCCTCGCCAATCGTTGATCTGTACAGAGCGACCATTTCCCCACCAAATTGGACATCTGATGGGACGTCCAACATCTTTGTTTGGACTGAGCTCCTGGACCGGCATCCTCTTCCGCATCCCAGGCGTGATGGTCCAGAATCGACCTCTCTGGGCTTGGCCGTCGTGGACGAGAAAGGGCGGCTGCAGCCCTTGTGTACTTGGGAGGAGCACATGGTTTCAACCGAGTCACTGCAAGGTCGAAGATGAAAGGTCCTGATGCAGCCGTATGCAAACATCAAGCCAGACACACCCAGACATACCCAGACATACCCAGACCGCCAGAGCTCCGCAAGTCTTGCCCTACCACATCTGCCCCTGCCAGGAGGATGAACGAACCTTCGTAGTGAACGCCACGCGGCAAAACAGGATGAGATGAGTTCTTCCGCTTCCTGTGGCGGCAGGTGGTGAAGCGAAGCTTCAGGAGTTTTGAACCGGTGAAATGAAGCGCTGTATCGCTGTGTATCTTTTTTTACAAAAAACACCCTCCAGTCGTACGTACCTCCTCGGTCTTTGGACCCTCTAAACCCTTCCCAAAAACCTTCTAAGAAGGCAACTACTTGGAGCGCCAAACGGGTTCGCGACTGAGGAAGATGCAGACGCCATCGATGCAGAGGATCGAGTCGTGCCACTGGACCCAGATTCGATCGACGCGTCTCGACGCGTTCTGCGACCGATGCCGTTCACGCCCTGCGCGTCCGTCTCCGTGAACGACAGGCCGTTCACGTGAGCCCTGCGCGTGCGAAAGCAGACGCGAGCTTCGTGAGTCCGTCGTCCGTCAGACGAAGAGCGAAGTCGTCCGTCAGGCAATTGCTGGACGTGATGGTGAGCCATCGGCAGATGCCGCGCCCGGTGAACCCGCACGGAGAGGAGGTGGAGGACTGGAGTTTTGAGTTCTCTAAGTGCAGAACGGCAAGCCCTGTGGCCGAAGATGTAGACACTTGTTGGTTAACGGCAAGACCTCTGGAAGATTCAGATGAGCATCGCATCGCAACTCAAGCAACTCTTCCAAGCGTTTTTTTTTTCAATTCTTTCCACTACTTTTCGCCAGTTTTGGTGCTACCAGGACACCTACCTGGTGGATGAAGAGGAGGACCTTTCTGATGTGGAGATTGTGGTGCGGCCAGAGTGCGAACCTTCCATGGTTTGAAAAAAGAGCCGCTGCGCCGGCACTCCGCCCAAAGCATGGCAAGCCGTGACCGGAGCCGTGAGATGGGTCGATTCCTTTTTTTTAAATGTGATGTAGTATGTTGATTGGCGCGGTTCATGGTCATTGATGTGATTAGGTTGATCATGGTTGATCTTTTTAGATGCTAGCATTGATCAGTCAGAAGTTTTTCAGCTTAGCTGGTGAGCTTTGGTGAGCCGACCTGAACCAGGATTCATTTCACCAGCAGGGTTGGCCCGTACTGGATCCAAATCTCCAAGTGCTCGTGGTGCTGACCCACACTGAAGAGAATCTCACATTGCATCCTACTGATTGTTCCCTTGTGAGCGTTCAGCCGGATTCTTTTGCAGGCCCAGAAAAGAACGCCCCCCAAAGAATGGGTATACAATGGTATACATCTCAACAGATTTGCAGGGTACCAATCCTACTTGAATCATTGTTTTAAAACACGTTTGTTGTTAATTTACTCTATTTATATATATCTTTAGTTACTTTTTAAAGGGCATTTAAGATTATGAGTTATTGATGGCCCGGTGCATGCAGGTGGTCTCCTTGTTGCTGCAGAGCGGCTGGCAAGTCGTAGCGACTCGGCGTGACGGAGTGACGTTGGCTGTCGAAGACACATGAGAACTACGCATTGCTACTAGGAACAATGAGGGCATTACTACGACACGTAACAAGAATACTACGAACGTAGGCTCCTGGCATTGCTAGAAACAAGAACTTGAGCTGGGGAACCGTGGCTGTGGGTCATGGCACTGGACATGGTCAACCTAAACCGTCCCATGGAGCAGGTTTTGACCCATCCTCCATGTGTTTCCAACAGCGTGAGGCATTGACCATGGAGGTCAATGTTCCATACAATGGTTGACTGGAACAATGGAGATATCATACACCGGTTGACCTGGACTCCCACCAGTGAACACCATCTCAACTGGTTTCGTGGACCACCATGCTGTGTTGGTCCACAGAGCTGAAAAACGACCCCGGGGTTCTTGCCTCTCAGAAACACGTGATGGACCATCGAAAGTTTTGGACGTTTTGCACACTTCTCTGAGATTCAGTGGGTGAACCGCCCCAAAACACCCAGAAAAGGGCAGCCACCCAAGCGCCAACTGGGCGCTTTTTGCAAGGCTTCGTGGGCGGACTGCGAAACACGTGTCGATTCCCACAAGAAAGAGTACCACTCCTTCTTGGCCCTCCCGTTCCACTCCTTCTTGGCCTTCCTGGCTTGAACCGGAGGACCAGAAGAACCGCCGGGGCGAGCGAGCGGAAGTGGTCGCCCAACGCTTGGACCGAGGAGGCCCAAAACGGGACCGAACCAAGCCGAGAGGAAGCGGCGGTTTTGAAAACCGGAGAACACCGGAAGTCAGGTGGGTCCTTTTTCGGGAAAAGGCGGCTTTCCTGATTTCCTGGTTTCTATTGGTTTCCTGATGTTTTTTCTTTGTTCTTCCACTTTTGGTGTTGCTTCAAGACAGCCCTTGATCCGGCTTGTACGGTCCATGGTCCTCCACTGGCACTCGTTGGTACCGTTGGATGGAGGCCGAGTGCCGTGATTGGGGAGCGTGTGATACGGCGCGACCGTGTGAGACGGACGGGACAACGGTGCGACCGTGGACGCAAAGAGATGTGACTTAAGACTGCGTCCTCACTGCCTTTACCCATTTTAAAGCTGCAAGCATCATTGATTTGGTATATTTTTATATATAGGCCATCTCTGATCACAGGTAGTCGGCGGGAATGGGATACAGCTACCCAGGATAGAAAATGTGTGCATCGTGTCCAACTCGCAGCATTCTTAGAGAACACACAAAGCCCAGCTACTCCAATCAGTGCTTTCCTCTCCCCAGCTGTTCCGAACGAAACGAATGGGAAGGGATGGAGTGGACGGGTGATTTCCGAGCCTTTGGGCTGTTAGACCAATGTAAACACTGAGACTGGTTCACTTCTCGATGAATCGCATGTCACATTCGATTTGGTTTCTCAATGCATCCGAGCCTCTCAACACTTCATTTGCCTGGCAGGAGCAGCTGAAGAGATCCTCCGATCCAGGCGCACTCAACCAAGATGCCGGAGCGGTGGTGCTGGAAGCATGATAGGAACCACGTGTTTTCCTCATTTTGTTGAGTGATCAGAGTGATCGGTTTGAGCGGGAAAAACGGTTTGCAGAGCTGGTTCTCTCTGAAGTTGAGGGGGATGCGTATGGGTGATGGCTCCTCGTGGTGGAAGATGGCGTGGCTTTGCTCGACATCGTTTTCTCGGCAGTTTTCACAGCGGCTCAATTCCAAGCCACACCTCCAAAGTTCCAATTCTCAGAGATGCAGGTGACGGCTGTGTCCGGCACCATAGTAGCTCAGCTTGAGGAGGATGAAGTGCGTTGTATGGTGGAAAGCGGAAGGACTGTTCGTGATCTGAAGCAAGCCCAGGTTGGATGCTCAAGGTTTCGACAAAGACTCCTGACTGACGAAATTGGTGAATTGCAAGATGACATGCCGTTACGTCCTCTACCACGTGTGCAGTTGGTAATCTTGAGTTTTTGTGCCCCCCCACGAGATAGTGGAGGAGGAACTGTTGCGTGCATGTGAGGAGAATAGGGTGTGCGAACTCGAACGTTTGCTCCAGAAGCCACAGGATCCGAATCGGAAAGGGAGAAACAGCAACAATGCACTCAATGCACCTATTCATGGCACAGCTCTGTATGGTCACTTGGAAGCTGTGCGGTTGTTGCTGGAGGCTGGAGCTCACAAAGATGCGGCAACTGTCTGTTGGTGAGAAAGGCTACTGTCTCTCTGAGGTTGTGCAGTTACTTGAGGCTGGAACTGACCAGAACCCGGCAAGGGCAAATTGCAAAGTGCGGTGAAATGGCGTTTCCTGATGGGAGGAGCGCAGTGGAGAATCCTCATCGATGAAGTTCCTGTGTGCTACTTGCAGTTCTTGCTTTAAGACGGGCGAGTAGGCGAGTATGAATAGTGATGGGTTTTTGGTGGTGGTGTAAGACTGCAGGGTTGCTCAGAAGGGTTTTGGTCTTTCTTTCGGGTGCACTGCTTTGTTCCGGGTGTGGATTCAAGAGGGAAACCCTCCAGCAGGTCGATGTCTTTGCGGTCGATGTCCCGAACCAAAGGGACCATCTCCCTAGTTACAGACCCCAACCGCCCTCGCCGGGTTCCGACACCACCCTCCAGGCGGTCACTTCGTCCGGTCTCGGTCGCTCTACGTCGGGGACCGACCTCGTGAGGTCGCGAAGCTTCCAGGAGGCCTCCAGGGCTGAGGCGTCGGCGTCACGGATTTGGGTCACCTGGTCCAACGGGTCCATTGGTCCGCCTTTTTTTTGGAGTTGCTTGAGGTACGTCTCGACAGTCAAATAAGGAAGCCTCATCGCCCAGTTGTTTCTTCTTTCGACAGGTGAGGGTCTTCAATTCTGAGAAACCCTTTGTCGAGTTGGAGCTTTTCTTCATCTTTCTTCCATTATTTTTCGAAGATGGCTGGTCTCACAAGGGCCGAATGGGGATTCCTGGGCGGGCCCCATGCACAATCATTTCCCATCCAGCAACTCTTGAGTCGTTTCTTTTGTTCTCGCTTCATGTTTTGGGTGCATCCTGGGCTTTTTAGCTGCTGATCTCGTTTCAGTCAAGAAACTGAAGTACTTTGGAAACTTTAGACACGATCACCAGGCACTTGGCAGGTCATATTTCTTGGAATCGCTACTAGGTTGGAGGCCATCGCTAGTAGGTTGGAGGCCATCATAGCAAGAAGCTAGTATAGGTTTTAATCTCTTCTTTCTTCTCCCCCCCCGTCGCACCCCGCGTCGCTGCGCCAGGTGCCTTTGCAGCTCATCGGTGAGATGCCCGGAGGCCCGGAGGTGGCAAGGCCTGGAGGATGGAGGATGGCCTTGGAGATGCATTTCCAACGAGTGCTGTTCTTGGTACCACTCCAGGTGTGTGTGCTTTCACACTGAGCGCACGCAGGATTGGTCCTTTCTTTGTAAGCCTCTTTTTTCGCCCAAGAAACCTCTTGGGGGCGGTCTGGGTGGCAATGAAGTCGGTAGCGCACTTCTCACGGTGCGACCCATGCCTCGCTCCGGTCGCGCACCGCGCAGCCGAGTTCGAGCAGGCAGCTTCCGAGCCTTCGTTTTGGGTTCGACCCCCTGGAAACACCACAGTCACCACGGTTTCAGGTGGAACACATGTCGTTTTTGTTGCTTTCAGGTCGCCTGTGCCTTGGACCTGGCAATACCCCGTGCAGGCGGGTCGGCCTACTCATGGAGTGTTGGGGTTTGGCGGTTTGGCTAAGTGAGAATTTCTTCGTGGTTTTCTGGTTCTTCGAGCGGGTGATAAGGATTATTCTGTGGGATTCTACTTAAGGCGGCGTCGAGTAGTACTTGGTTCTTTGGAGAGCGGTTTGTGGTCGGATCTCTGGATGCATGCGTCGGTGGACGGTCTGCGGAGCGGTTGGGACGTAGGAGCCATGAGCTGCCACTTGTTCCTTTTGTCCACCCTACTTGCACTAGTAGCTGAGTGCATCGCTATTAGTAGCTAATTTGCTACTAGTAACAAGAAGCTACTAGTAGCGATGCCCTTTCTTTCTTTGCTTAGTGAGTCAAAGTAAGTAAGTTGATTGCCCAGGGCCAAAAGTTTTCGCCAGATTTCCCACACCTTGCCTGTGGTCGTTGGAAGACTTCTTGAAACAAAACATGGAAAGCCCCGTGTGATGCAAGTCTTCTCCATCCCTCTTTGTAGCTGGCAGGCTTCGACGGTTCCTCCTGCCATCCGACCCTTCCTCGACTTCAGGATGAGCAGCGGAGGAGCTTTGCCGGTGCCAGGGCCACAGTGAAGGGAAAGGACTGGCCGACGGGTGCCAGGACTGGAGTCCAAACTCCAGGACTGGGTGGCAAATGAGTCGGAAGGTTGGGACTCTGCCTCTTGGACGATGTTCGAACACAGACAGGGCTTGGGTTTCTGCATGTTGCGAAAAGCAACGGGAACAACTCATTGGGTTCTAATGCCCGATGGGCGCCTCCGAGTGAGAAAATCGCCCAAGATCACACACCAATAATTGGGACCTTCTGTACATGATCATCAACAACCAACAACAAAACAGTAATAAGGAAGTTTGGTGGATGTTTCTAACTTATATATATATATATATACCACCTGTTTGATGAGGCCATGTTCAGGGCCTGGCACTCTTCTGACGGGTCTTTTCTCGCCGAGACGCGAGTGGGATTGAACTTGTCAACGCAGCAAGCCTTTTTCTGTCCAAGTTCCGACCTTCCTCTGATTGTAGAAGGGCAATGGAGGAGTGCCGTGAAACCTTCAAGGCCATGTGGTCTCCTAAGGAGACCATGCTGCTTCTTAGGCATGGGGCCTTCGAGCAGCCTGCCTTGGAGGCTCCAGCGGCAGCGGCGCTGCCCCGTCCTGAGGACTGAAATAATGTGGCCGTGAGAGTGTTGACACTGACTTGGTCGCTTTTTCGGGGATGGGCGTCACAAAAGCTTGCCGACGCGTCGCGAGGAGCCGCCGGTTTATGGCCATAAGAGCTCTACCCTGGCAGCAGATATGTTGACAGGGAAGAGGATTTTGTCGTATGACTGATCCCATATCCTTTCAACTAAGCTTTGAACAGACATCTACCAGATTAAGCGCAGAAAAAACGCCGAGTCGTTGACGTTGATGAGCCGGTGGCCCGCTCGACGCTGGAGACGGCGCGGAGCTGGCAGGCCAACAAGCCACAAAAGAAGAGGGCGGAAGATTTTTGTCGCATCTGTTCTCAACCAAATGTATGCGTTGATCAGGGCAAAGCGCGCGGAGTATGCACGCCTCCCGCTTACCTTTAACGGCGGGGCGGTTGCGGGCGGCTGTGAACAACATCGTCCGCAAGCGCACTGAGTTAAAGGGATGTGCGTGGGACGCTGGTGCCACTGCGGGCCTGCAGCGGATGTTGGCCAAGCCACTCCAGCAAAGGCCCGGTTGTGGGAGATTGGGACCGCGTCAGTCGTTAGCGATAACTATCCTATTGAGTTTGCAGCCGCAAGCCATTCTGGGTGCCGCTCCCGGACTGGTGGACGTGTCGTGGAATGATGGGCCCCGAGGAGCATATGCTCACTACTGCAAGCAACGACCCTGAAACCTTGGTAGTTGGAACACCGCCCATAACGGGCCGTGGTCTTTTTAATCTTTTTCAGACATGTCATCGATCTTTATTTTTGTGTGATAAACGCGGGCTCTGGGGGGTGGGCGGGGTGGGGCTGGGATAAAAGCGGGCCGTTGTGGATGCAGGATATGTTCTTAATCACGGTGTATTCCCCGGAAAAGTATTTACAAAGGGTCCTTCAATGCCATTCAACGCTTCTAGTTTCCTCGTGATTCTTTTCATGCGTATGTGTCAGGGGATGTACCTTGTTTCTTCATGGCTGGAATTGAACGATTCCTGGGCCCTGGGACACACATTTCCCGTCAGTGTAAAGGCCAAAGGTCACAGAAAGTTTGACCCGGCATTGAAAGACATAATCTTTCAGTTTGTTTTTTAGAAGTCTGTGATGCCTGCAACTCCAAAGGAGTTCTACTCAGCTTTGAGAGCATTGCTGAAAGCACACGAGCCTGAAAGCCGAAGTTTGACAAGGAGCTTGTGGGGTAATAGACCATGTAAGAACTTGCAAAAACTCGATAGTTGGGGGCAACTTGATTTGAATGTTGAAGTGTCAATTCTACTGGGAAGTGCACAGGAAAGAGTTTTCCCCATCTCATTACGCTATTCAATCCTTGAAAACGTTGAACAAGTCCTCCCTTGATATGTCCTTTTTCATCATGAGACTGAGTATTTCTTTTCTTTCTATCCCGACACGTCTTCGACCTAAGGAGATAGCGGCCGTAGCGTGCGCGCTTTGTTCAGGGCTGCTGATTTTTTAAGTGCATGCGGTCACGTCCGGCGAGCCCCACCTTGCTGGCGCAAGTCTTGTTTGATGGCCGCCGAGTGTTCCGCCGGCGCCAACTGCTCGGTTGGCTGGGGTGCATGGGGAGGGAACGGACGCTTTCTTCCGAGCAATGCTCCCAGAGGGCCCGTTCTCGCCAAGTAGCCGCTATGCGTACTTGCAGCCCTGTGGTTTTCTGCAGGATGAATATGTTCTACTTTCATCTAAAGGCAAGGGCACCGTCACGAGTCTTGTATTTCCCGCAATGGGTCAGTGGGTCAAAGTCTGAGCCTGGATGGTCAAACTCCCCAACGAGCTGCAACCCTAAAAGGCACCATCCCCAATGTGGGCCACTGAGCCTGGGATGGTCAAGTTCACCAACTCGACGAGCTGCAACAACCCTGAAAGGCGCCATCACCTCCAATGCCGCTGAATCTGGGATGGTCAAATTCACAAAAAGCTGATCCCCAATGTGGGTCAGTGAGTGTGGGGTGGCTCACCAACGAGCTGGAATAGCTTCTGTGAGGAGGTGTAGAACAACGTGCAATCTCACCATGAATCCGCACATTCCTTCAACAGTTAGGAAAGGAACCATCCAATTTTTCCCCTTGCTGAACGAATTAACCTTTGCAACAATCTAAACTCCACTTGGGTTTACAGTCTCCACCACGCGACTGCGTCGGCCGCGGTCACAATTGCATTCGTTGTCGAGCGCACTCCAGAGTCTACTTGAAGGATAAATTCTGGGGGGGGAGGTGGTGGAGATGTCGTTGCGTTGGGCGCGCGGATTGCGTAGTGAAAGGGCGTGCTGTGTTTCCGGTACAGGAAGCCAAAGAAGTTCCTAGGAGGTGTGCGCTATGCTAGCTTCACCTTTGGAGCTCTAGTCAAAGAACAACAGCTAAAACAAAGATTAAATGTGAAAAATTGTCCGGCTTCCTCTGCGGCCTTCATCGTGTTTTATGCCCAAGCAACCAAAAAGAACCGCCGTGCACTCACACGCATGGCCTTTTTGTTGTTTCGGGCATCTGTGGACTGAGTAAGACATACAATTCACAATTTTTTGAATGGGGTATATTCCTGTCGGAAAGTTTTTGTTGCTTAACCGCCAGGAGACTTGGTGTGTTGGATTGGGGATTCTTGGCTACGCTCTTCGCCATTGGCCCGCACATTCTCCGGGCACCTATACTCTTCATCGCCATGAAACAATCTGTGTCAAACAATTCCAGTATGAGAGATCGGGGTTTGCGGGGGGTCGCTTGTCATGTTTTCCCATTTGTTGTTAGGTGATTCAGTATCCACAGATAGTGTTTCACGTCCCATGCCGTTGCCACATTGCTTCCCCGAGGTGAACTTGGGCGCTTTTCCCAAGGAGACATGCCGCCGCTGGATGAAGACTCTCACGGAGCAGGCGGAATTGGATGTAGAGGGCCCAACTCAGGGGGCGAAGAGGGTAGCGATGGTTTCTTTCCCCCCAAGCAGAGCTTCTAGGCCCCGAGGGAGGAACCTGGTCCGAGACGTGTCCGAGATGCTGGGAGTTCCTTTGGAAACTGCGCTGTTTGCTTTGTGGTACATGATGAACGACGTTTCTGTGGAAAAAGAATACAACATCAAGAATTTGGGTCTAGAAATTCATCATGTTGGTGATCGGGGACCTGAAGCTTTTGCCCTGTTTTTCTCGTTGCGATTTCTTGTCAATTAAAGAGCTACAAATCGCCTGGTCAATTAATTTTGGAAGAGCATGGCTCCGCGGGGGATTGCCATTTTGTTGGCGGACAAGCGTAGCTCAGCCAACACAAGCGGTTTGACCAGCAAGCGGATACCCTCATATGACTTTGAGCTATCTGGTAGTCATAAGCTCTCAAAGCAATTGCAACTGACCCCCCTTGGGTTTGCAAATCAATTGACCCCCCTTCAAGGTCCTCAGTCTGTCACCTGTGACCAGCTCAGCAGTTTGCCAGGGCGATTGGATTCAGCTGCCTGGGGTTCCCAGGGAGGTGATCTGGTATGTCTCGGAGGACTTGCAGCGGTCGAGGGCGGTGGTTGACTGTAGGCCGGTCGAGGTCGAGGATCTACAAACTTGGCAAAGAAACCCGCGCGCGAGAACACGTAAGCCATGAATTCCAGAGTTCCAGGCAGACGCTTTTTGAGTGGTAGGAATGATTTTCGGTGTCATAGAGGTTGTTCCATGTTTGTTCCCATCTCTGTCATCTACCGATGTTTCTCACAAGGGCACAAACTTAAAACATGATTATGTCGGACAGCTGAAACAATCTTAAACTGGTCAAACTTACACAATCAGGCGTTAAACTGAAAAGGCATCAACAGCTGTATCGAAACTTGAAGCTGGTCTACAGAACTTGTTTGAAGCATGTCTTCAACACCTTTTGGATCCCTTGAAGCTCCTCCGCTCTCAACAGGGGTCGAGGTCACAGGGGTCGAGGTCTCGCGCACCAGACCGGGGGGGCCTTTTGTTGGGGCCCGCGGGATTCTCAACCCTTATTCGCTACTAGTAACAAGTGCATCGCTTCTAGTAACAAGTGCCTTACTAGTAGTAACAAGAAGCTATTAGCTTGTTGTTTCTACTAGCTTCTTGTTACTACTAGTAAGGCACTTGTTACTAGAAGCGATGCACTTGTTACTAGTAGTAACAAGAAGCTTTTAGAATTAAATTAGAATTAGTAAGAATGCTCCCTTATCACGTTCGGTTCGCGTCCTCTTGTTCCGTTCGTAGTTTTGGCCAGGAGCCCCTCGAGCTCCCCTCGCGTCCGATCGCTCCGGACTCGAGACGCGATGCCCTTGGTTCCGTTCGGAGCTTCTTGCTCCTAGTAGCGAACCGTGTTCCTAGTAGAAATGGGCTCCAACCTAGTAGCGATGGCCTCCACCGTGCGTACCTTCTTGCTACTAGTAGCGCTCCCTGAAATTGAAGTGGAGTTAAAGCCACCTGTTGGTCGAGAACTTCAGGGTCATCCAAGGGGCCATGCCATCCACTTCCATGCTCATTAGGAGTAAAAGGAACCCTATTAGCTTGGAGGTTCCTTTTGCTCATAACTCATAACCTTGCTTCGTCTCTACGTTTCAGACTGCCTCTGGTGGCATGACGCGTGCACCTTAAGGGCTGTGCACCCTTACGCACTCCCCCATTCTTCTGCTTCTCAGCAAGCAGAATGCTTTGAAAGATGCACAGTGCTACAACACTGGGTCGTCGGGCATGAGCCAGGCATCTTAAGGGCTGTGTACCCTTATAAGTAGTTTCAAAACCACCCCGCAGGATACCCAAAGGAACTGAGGGGACTTCCCCCGACGCTGAGACCTACTGAACATAAGCGAGGATTCCTCTGGTGCTCTTTGGGTTGTCACTGAAAAAACGGATGGTTTGCCATGCAAGGTGTGGAAGAGGATCTTCCTTTTAAGATTTGTGGTCAAAGCTGATGTGCCACATAGACACTGGCCTTCGTGCAGAAAAAAAGTATTGGTAAAGTTTCTATGTGAGTCTTCGGGAATCTGTTGCTACTAGTGGCTTCTTGCTTCTAGTAGCGATGTCCTTTGTTCCTAGTAGCTTCTTGTTCCTAGTAGTAAGGACAGGAGCCCCTAGTAGCGTCCTTGCTCCTAGTAACGATCGATGTCAAGCCCTCTTGGAGGACTGTGCCGACGTGCCCTATCGCTATTCGGGCTTGGAGTGCGGGCCCCGCGGGCCTGGGATGGGCCGTTTGGGCGGCCACCCCGGTTTTCTCAAAGAGTGACATGTCGGTTTCAGACAAACTCGAGACTTGCTCAACCCTTGAAGGGGGCGCCTCTAACTGGGGCTGCACAGTTTTTTGTTTCGCATCAGATCATGCATGTGTGTTTGCAACTGTGGCGGCCACAAAGGATCGATTCAGTTATGAGTTCCACCATCGAGTAGAGTGGACTAGAGTAGAGCTTTTCTCTTGGCAACTTCCGCCACCCGCCTTGTGTGAGGCAGTGGTGGTGGTGGTGGTGAATTGTTATTATTGTTATTATTATTAGTTGTTGTTGTTGGTCGTAGTAGTCGCGAAGAACAATCTCAGCAGCTCACCGTCGCTGAAAACCTCCGGTTACATCGCAAAAAACCACTCGAAGCCCCACGGCCTGCGAAAGGTTGCAGACTGAACCCACCCAGTTGGATTGAGCAAGGTCTGAATTGTTGTTTGTTTTCTCCCGCAAACTTTCGGAGGAAAACGCCAAATGACATTTGAGACACATTTCATTGTAAATATTCTAAACTGGGACAAATAATTGTTTCTACGTCGATTTCACATGTGGCCCCAAATTTCAACTCAAAAGAGGACGGACTTCTCTTGAGCCAGGGATACAGTGAACAGGGCTGGCGAACGTGCGTTTGCTGGAAGATGTCATCAGCTACACTGGCAGTACAGGGGCTACACTGCCGGCCACCAGGAACTTCCCATCCATTTTGGAAGGTTCAGATTTGGGTTGAGCAGTTTCATTAACGAACCCCACGAGCACACATCATCCCACTACAAACCACCGCAAACACAACTTCAGATCTTAGTTGGGATGATTGGAGACTTATATCTTTCGTGAGTTGGGAAACTGCCCAAGCAGATCGGAATGTTCTTCGAGGTTTCCGGCTGTGGTCTACCCGGAGGTGATGATGGAGATCCGGGAGGTGAGCCCGGGGCTTTCACCGCGCGCGCAACAGGGCGCCGTGCAGCAAGCCCGTGTCAGCTCGAGGATCGATCGATTAGAGGTCGGACCTTGAGGTTTTTGGTGGGGAACGAATCGAAGGGAACGGTTGAAAATATGTTCTAATTAAATTCTATATAATTAGACTTTAAATCAATTGTAATTCTAAATCTATTTATTTCTTGTTTCTAATAGCAAACATTGTTCCTAGTAGTACGGCCAGGAGCCCCGTTCGTAGCGTCCGATCGCTCCGTTCGTAGCGATGCCAGGAGTCCCTGGGTGTTGGGAGTTTTTCGGCCGGGGACGTCTTTCACTCTCCGCTTCTGTTTCTTAAAGAGAGGACCGATACCTCCGACCACATCACGAGTTCAGAACCTAAAGAGACAGACTTGGGGCTCTCAGTCCCCAAGTCTACTGGTCGCTTCTCTTTCGTGATGTCTTTTTTGGAAGAAACGCTGTGACCGGATCGTGCAAATTTTTGGATAAGGAGCTTTGCAAGCTCTGCGGCATTCCTGAGGCTCTGCAGCAGAGAGGAGGGGGAAGTCAGGGCTGGACCCCGAAGACACAGCGGCTTTTTGGTTCAGTTCAAGTCTTAAGTAACTGTTCTTCTTGTTTCTACGTAGTACTTGCAGGACATAGGTTGGACCAGGCCTTTCAGACTTGCATGTTGCAGATTGGATTGAGGATATCAACACGTTGAGAACATGCCATTGGAAGTGTCGCCCTGGTAGCCGAACGATGTTCTTCGAATACCTTCTTGATTTGTTTCAAGGACATCACCAGCAGGGCAGGAAGGCGTGTGATTTTCATTTTTGTAGCAACCCATCGCACGACTGGCGATCTTACCAACTCGAAGATTTTCTCAATCAACCCAGACATTCTCAAGGTCAGACTGTGCCATGAACTTCCTGTTCCATGAACCGTGGCCAGGGGGAGTATCCCAACTCATGCAACGTGAACATCTACCAGGATGGAAGTCAGGAGGCGCGGTGTGGTTTCCATGCGCTGCGGCAGGCATTGTTGATGGGTGACACGCGTGGCAAAGTACTAGCTGCTTTGACCTCACCCACGATCCATCTGAATCTTATAACCTATCTCTCTATATATAATTATGCAAAACTATTAAAGACACATATGATTATGTTTTTTTTGGAAGAAGCACTATTTTTTTAACATTTTTTTGTTTAATGTATATTTTCTTTAAAAAAATGAGGAGGCGCATTGGTTGAACAACATGTAACAATGGATGAGCCAGAGCGTTGCTTCTCACGTTCCTACTCCCGTTTGTTTGGATCCGTTGTTTCTCAAGCATCAATAGCTGATCATGGGCCGAGAGCAGTCCACTGATTTTCTCGTGCCGCACCGGTCCGAACACGTTCGGCGTGCGAAGACCCGGCTTTGCGACCATCGCAAAGTCGACACTGAAGTCTCGCTTATTGAGTGCTCATAAGCTCAAGCTCACAAACACTCAACTTGGTAAAGGCTCATCACAAGTTCTGGGAAGAAGGACGACGACGAGGAGGAGGAAGAGGAGGAGGAAGAGGATGAGGAGGATGATGATGATGAACCTCTTTGCATCCTGTTCATCCTTTGGCCCTCAAAAACGATACCGTCACGGTGCGTCACTTTTCTCAAGGGTGAAATGTCCTACACACACCTTTCCAAGGCCATTGGCTATGAAAAAGGTGGCAATGGAATGTCCACATCTTTTCCATTAGTATATAACAATAAGCTACTAGTAACAAGTGCATCGCTTCTAGTAACAAGTGCCTGACTAGTAGTAACAAGAAACTACTAGGAACAAGTGCATCGTTCCAATTGGAGATTCCATCCGAATCCCCGCGACCAACTCCCCCCGACCAACGCCCGATGTGTTCGGCGCGACGAAGAAGCCACCGAGTCGCTCGCTTCCGATGTGTTCGAGGTGGGCTGGCACTCGGATGATGAGGTCATGTTCCAAGGCCTGGCCAAGGACACCAGGCGCGGGGCGGGCGTGTTGTGCGCAGCTGGAACGTGCGCTCTGAAAAACGCTCTACTAAGAGAAAGGGCCGGCCTAATACTAGGCTCATTTGGAGACGAACAGGTTGGAAAGTAAGAAACAGTCCTTCTAGTTAAACAGTTACTTAGTTTCAGAAGAGATTCGGGCACGAGCGGCCAAGACTCAGCTAGTGAAATCCCCAAGTACATAGCAGTGGCAGGGGCAATGGCCTCTGCGTTCTAACCGCTGTCACACTCCACATTGACCAAAAGCGATTAGTACTGTGAGCTGCCACAAGTGGAAGAACCACATATATCCAAATATGATTACTATTTGGAGTTCCAGCTATATTGATGTCCTTCAGATGGACAATGATCGTTGGGAGGTATCAGTTTTGCAGGCGGCCGTGTAACCTGGTGGGCTTTTTCAAGGTACGGGAGTGGGCAATCATGGTTTCAGGTTCCGGTTTCGGGTCCCTATTTGCTTTCGTGCGGGGTTCTGGCAGGAAAGGGACTTTCGTTGAACGTGTTACGCCGAACTCGCGTCTCGCCAGATAGAGTGTTATCACATTCGTTTGGACGTGCATCACTGATCCTACATGCACACTCGGAAGATGGGACGAGCGTTATCCCTTCAAGTGGGGCCGTGGCGTGTCCACGGGTCTGGAACCCAGCAGCTAGATCCAATCTGATGTGTCTAAAGACTTGTGTCCAGTGTGACATGGGCAATAAAAACGAACGTGTATGGCTCATTGACTGAGGATGTAATTCACAAACACATGCCATGCGGTCGGTGCAGACCGCGAAAAAGGATGGTGGCCACCGGCAATTTGAGAGCAACACAGATCGCCCACACTTGGAGTCTTCAGCAGGCATTTGTTGCTGAAGATGAGGCGAAAGCCCCAAACAAACGACATGTATTGGCAACCCTTCTCAGTACTTCTACGGCCAAGGCCACAGCCCACGACTTCATGTAGAACCAGCTCAACACCTGAACTGACAAAAGGACGCTACTAGTAGCTCCTGGCAGTACTAGTAGCAAATAGCTACTAGTAACAAAGGGCATTGCTACTAGGAGCAAGGACGCTACCAGTACAAAACATCAAAAACACATGGCAGTTACATCAAAGTTGGCAGGTGCCGATATCCCAGTTTCTTTCTCACTGAACAATCTTTCGGCAGCCACTTAAACATCCTTCATTCTTTTGGATATGTCCACCCCCAGGTTCCTTATGATATGACCCGGAACACCCCACTTGAACAACCGCTCCAAGCCTTTGGTCGACCAAATGAACGAGTCGAAGGTGTCCGCATCTCCTCGTCGAGGAGTTGGCGACATCCGGCTTTTCTTCCGGTTTAGACTTGCTCCGTTCGTAGCGATGCCCAACATGTTACGTTCGTAGCGTCCTCTTGATCCTATAGTAGTAAGATGTAGTAAGGCCAGGAGCGCCCCGTTCGTAGCGTCCGATCCGCTCCTAGTAGCTGGATCGTTCTGCGCGAGGATCCTCTCCTTGTCCTTGGGCGCCGCTCGAGACTTCTATTGGCGCCTCCAAGGCTGAGCCGGAGGGTTTGCGAGGTGGACATGAGGAGCAGCTACATGAACCCTTGGAACGACTCAAACAAAATCTAGGATTTGCTCGCTGGAACATCCTGGAACCTATTTCTTGCGTGACCGATCATGACTGCTGCATGACCGATCAGGAGCTGTCGACGTCTTTCTTTGAGGAGGAGGGAAAGATGATGGAAGAACACCTCCCCTAGTAGCGTCCTTGCTCCTAGTAGTAAGGCCTCCCCGAAAGTCATTGCCCGCCCTTGGAGCCACTTCAGCCACTTCTTCTTTCGGCGCTTTGCAGTGGCTGATCCGGGCGTTCTGAGACACAGGACTTTCAGTGTACTCAGTGTCAGCCGAGCCGTTGAACCCCCGGGGTGGTGTCTAGAACTTCCCCCCCCTCCGTGACCTGTTTTGGGAGACGTTCCATCCACGTTCCATGTCACGAAAGGTAGCTTGAGCTACCTGAGTTGCTTTAGCAAAAATGTATTACAATCAGGAGTTGGGATTGTGCATTGAATTTGGTCCTGTAAGAGTTGATTCTGTTCGTCGGGGGGGCCCCCCCCTGGATCAAATCCCCCCTGCGCCGGTTCACGCCGTCATGGACTTTTACCAGGGTTGCTTGCGATGGCCTGCTACCTTTCGTTCACCCCTTCCTCTCTCAAGTCAGTCCAACCTCAAAAACATCCCAACGCCCTTTCGTTCCACCTCCAGACGTCTTTGCGGTTCTCCAGGCACCTCAGAAGCCTTGGGCGTGGTCTCCCTGGGCGACGGAGATGTGGCCACCATGGAAGGCGAACGGACCCGAACACGTCATGGAGTCGGTCGTTGTTTTGGCCCCCCCGCCCCCCCGCCCACCTGGGCGATGTGGTTCCGCTCTTCTTCGGGAGACCCGAGAGGTCTTTTGGGGGTGCTTGCTTGGAAAAACAGGACCGGAGAAACGCATCGCTGATGAATTCAGCCCCTTTCGGCCCTTTTTTGGGGCATGGGTTCACCATCGGCGATGAAATGAGCTCTTTAGGTGGATGGTGCGAGGCGAAGCGGGACACGACGGCGAAGCGGACCTGGGCAGAATGCGGTTTTCCCTTGGCTGCGTCACTGAGCTCACCAGATTCATACTGACCCTGTGGGCCTTTCAGAAGGAACGTGATGAGTTCAGTGGTGCCCAAGTCTTGGCTTTCATATGCTTTCATTAAGACGATTGGCCTGCAGGTTTATGGTACGGGGAAAAAGACTCAATATATGACACACATTTGGGTGCCATTGCAGGACACTCTTTTCGCGTTTATAGGAACAGATCTTTACAAAACAAACGGTTCTTGAAAACACAGTTTTGCAGTCTCAAACAAGATACTTTTTGACCGTTCACTTTCTACGACCATTTGGACTCTCCCAAATCCATGGCCCTCATGGCCGGTCTGGTTGCGTTGGATGGTGTGTTGCCTGGCCGGGCCGGTCCTGTTGCGGCACGGGCCATCGGTTCCTCAGGCCTCTTCCAGAAGCACTACAAGCACGCGGCGGGGAAGCTCGGACTCCTTTGGCCCCGTGTGCCGGCCCGACCGCCGTGGCGAACTGTGGCGATGCACGTGGCGATGAACGTGGTGGGCGCGTGTGTGGATCAGCCAGAGGTGACTCAGCGTTTCTCCACCATGAGAGAGCCGACACCAACCACACTCACAGGGTCAACGACCACGTGTTCCGAAGGACGGATTCCACACACACCCTGCGTTTGGGGGTCGAAGGGCGGTACTCTGGGGTAGGCTTGGAGTGGGAGCCCCAAGGGCCCTAGGGCTTCTGTAACCTGCCAAATTCTTAATGACATGACATAAGGGTACCAAATGTCTCTTTATGACTATCATTATTTTAAACATATTTATCACAAATCCACCCGCGGCCAATCTGCTTGCAACTGAGGTGCCTGCGAGCGAGCAGCCGTGTGGGCCCCGCATCAACCTGACCTTCAGGTGGATCAAAGTGAAGGCGCACCTGAGTCAGGTGTTTAGTCCTGGGTGGTGTAGACTGCAAGCCTGGGAGAAACAAATCTGTACACCTCTGGGTTTGACATGGTTTGACCCAAGAGTTCCTTTTGAGGTGCGAATCTGGTCCGAAACCGATGGGACGCAGACCCTCCACCTGCGCGTCCAGGGTCTAGGAGTCTAGACAGGGGTTAATGAGGAACACACCACCCATCCAGACCAAGGCTGAAAACCATTGGTTTCTACAAGCATAGTCGGTTGGGCACTTTTATCTTTTGTTTGACACTTGCGGCAAAGAGGAGTCTACTGGCGACTTAGGCATGTCAGGACCAGTGTGATTTTCCAATGTCTATTTGTTGGTTATAAGTTATAAGTTAGAAGTCATAGCATAGACCTCCAAATAGATATATAGAAACATAGATCCCCTCTAAAAATGTGGACACCGTGCCACC
The DNA here is from genome assembly GCA_963970005.1 of Durusdinium trenchii. Lineage (NCBI taxonomy): Eukaryota > Dinophyceae > Suessiales > Symbiodiniaceae > Durusdinium > Durusdinium trenchii. Next base: position 109,211 of record CAXAMN010025250.1, read on the forward strand.
ATCTATTTGCCCTACTAGCGATGGCCTCCAACCTAGGAGGAATCGGTCATGGGGCAGTTTTTTGGGGTGATGTCCCAGGTTCGTCAGCTATCGATGCTGTGATCTCTCGATTTCTGGCTGTCGGGGGGGTGTCCATACATTCCGGACGAACAGGGAACCCAGCTCCATGCGGCTCCATGGTCCGGGTCAAGCCGCCAATGCAGCGAGTGCTCCGTCCCCCCCCACAAGGCAGAGATGTTGCACAAACAGTTCCACTCTCGATTTCGATGTCCTTCGTGTCATGATGTCTCGGTCTCTTCGATGCAGTCGGTCGTCCGTCCCTTGTGGATGTTGGTTGGATGTCCCCAACGGGGGTCTGTCCGTTTGAGAACCTGTAACAGTCGGTATGGCCAACCCAATGGCCAACCGAACCAGCACATACCAGCACCATCATCATCCGGCCCTGGATGACATGGATAGACCGCACCCCCGTTTCCCGTCGTCCTCGGACGCTAATTACGCCGTCTCGGACGTCGGATGTGTTTCTCGAAGGCCCATGCGGCGGATGCTGGGACGGTGGCGACGTGAGGGGCAAAAAGGGAAGAGCAGCGGGGGGAAAAACGGATTCTATCATTCTTCAGGCCCCGTTCGTAGCGATGCCAGGAGCTCCGTTTTGGTCACGAGCATTGCTCCGTTCATATCATTCTTCATACTAGGTACACTCCCTGAAACAATCATGGAAGTGGAACAGTTCGGCCCCTGGAAGACCAATTGTCCTCTACAAGGAGGGTCTGCTCAGCGGGAGGGTAGCTTCATACTAAGAAGCTACAAGAAAAGCTACTCATTCTTCATACTAAGTAGCTTCTTATTGTATACTAGTAGCGATGGCCTCCACCGTGCGTAGCTTCTTGCTACTAGGTGCGCACGGTGCGGCGCGTGTGACGCCGGAGGGTGGGTGCTGTAGGCTCGACCAAAAGGGGAGGGTTGGGAGGGTCTGGAAGAAGGACGTCCAAGGTCCTAAGAAGGACCATCCTCCACGAACAGGTGGGTTTCCGCTTCCATGTTCGTCGAAGTGCAAACCAAACATATCCACACGCGACGCCCGGTAGGGAGCGCTTTTGCCGCTTAGATTGGTGGTTTGCCTTTGGCATCACGCACCGGACAGTGGGCGTTCTGCAGAATGCTTTGGGCATATGTGCACTGCATCGCAAGAGTAATCATCACAAAAGTGAAGGTGGCAGGGATGCGAAGCATCATTTTGCAACATGAAGGAACGTACATAGAGACGGGGTTGAGAAGCAACACAAGAGGATGTTGAAGTCTTTTTCCTATGAAAACTCTCTCATCAGCAAGAATTCTGCTCGTCCAACCAACTTCCCAGACAGGAAAGGCGACACATCTGCAGAGGAGAAGGGTTCTATACAGAGATTGTTGACCATGTCCAGGGATTTGACCACTCCCATACGCTAAACGTATGAACTGTTGGAGGTGATGAGGAATTGCGGTTTCTGGGTGTGGTGGGACATGAACATGGAATCAACATGAGTTCCTGGCCTGACTCTTGGCTCCTCCTCGGCTCAAAGCCGCCGATTGCCCTGGGGAGGGCTGCTGTACAGAAGTCGGCTGCCGGCAGATTGCAGGAATCGACGAGAATTGAGCCATCAGCACTGAGCAGATGGAAGTCTTTATACGGTGTTTTCGAAGAGCACCCCGATCCCAAAAACACAGCGACCTTTACTTTTTCGATGAATCAGACAGCCCAAGGCAGATCCTGGTCAAGTTTGCAACTGTAACCTGTTCAAATGCTGGACCACCCACCGATTTTGGCACCATGCAGAAGAACCGAGAACTAGCAGCTAGCACCGAGAACCAGCTCGCACGTGCAGAGAAACCAAGCTGCAGCAGGTGCAGGACACAGCACTCGACGCTTCGCCGTGCACCGAGAAACGCCCCGGGGAATCCCCGCATTTTCGCCCCGTGCGTGTTTGCTGCGAAGAAGGCGGGGGACGACATCCGCGCGATAGCGGATCGGCACCGCCGTATCGGGAGGGAGAATCCATGGGCGGTGAAACATAGAGATATTGATGAGCCCATGGATTGTGACCGAGAACATGTGTTGGTCGAAATCTGGTGAAGAAAAGATTAGCCAAATCGCCCGATTTGTGCAAACACCATCTGGTGAAACCATGTCGTGTTTCTAACGCCTGGTCCAATAGCCCTGTGTGTCCTTCGTTGGTTTTCCAGTGGTTGTGAGGCACTCATGGGTCCCTGGCTGTGGATGTGCGACATCTGTCCGCCCTAGAACTATAGTTGTTTGACAGCTAGAAGTCTGGAAGCTCTTCCAAGCTTTTCATGACACACCTTGGGGTACTGAAGTAGACTTGAAGTATACTGACAGCCTTCCGACAGCCGACCGCCTACTGAGCCTACGCCTGAGTCCGATCTTCACCGATCTCAACCGACTCGGGACAGAAGACCTGCTCGTTTGGCCGCCTCAAAAGCCGGAAGAGATCGCGATGCGATGGAACGGAACCTGCCAGGCAGCAGCCCTGTACTCATATTGTGGATTGTTTCAAGCGGCCGCTGACTTGTGCCCGGGCCCGATCTGATCGAGTGGCAGGGTGGCAGGGTTCCCAAGTGTTGGGTCTCTTTCCAATTCCATTTTGGCAGGCAACAGGAAACTACTGGACTATGGCATCGCAATGGTTCTTGTATAAATAGGTTGTCTTCTTTGTGTGCGAGTTTTTTTTGAACTGCTGAGTTTCAAGACGACCAGCCCCCACAACAGTGTCACTGGCACAAGCGCAACCCTATGAGGTTCCCGGATGGCGACAGTCTCAGAGGTTCTGCACCACTTAGGGCGCGATGTTCGACCTCTTTTTCGGTTCCCGCACCGATCTTTTGGGTGCCTATTTGAGCTCCTCACGTCTCTCAACATTGCTCGTACCCAACTCTCCAGCGGTCTCCAGCTGCGTGTTTGAACACACACGTTGTCACCGTCCAACACACGTCCCCAAGATCGGAACGCCACCTCCGTCCTTCATCGTCCGGATCTCGGCTGAGCGCACCGAGGCCAGTGGTCGCCCCGCCATCGCCGGCACCACGGCGAGCTCAACGGCCTCATGGCGCGCTCTTAGAAAGGGGGGGAAGGAGGAGGGGAGAGGAGAGACAGAGGTCAGAGGGTGTGGGGTCTTTTAGAAGGGTGAGTGGTGTTTTTCGCGTTGATAGATTTCTATCTTTTGGGCGGAATGTGGGAAGTGGGACACCGGAGATCTGGTTCGTCGGGTCAAAACCACTGGGACTTTTCGGAGTTGAGCTAGCTGAGGGCAGTGGTGATTAAATAGAGGTGACCGACAGTGACAGGAGCGCACCCCAATTCTGACCAAAGCTTCGCCGCCGGCTGGACCTATTTTAGATGTCCAGGTGGGTAATGCTGTTCAGCTTTGCCATGTGAATGACCTTCACCGGATGGTGGGCCCCGGACATGGGCCCTTTGAGATCTTTTCGGCCGATCCAGATCGCAAGTAAGTAGGTTGGAGGCCATCGCTACCAGTAACAAGAAGCTACTAGGTGGAGGCCATCGCTATTAGGGTGGAGACCATTCCTATTGCCTTCCTTCTGCTAGTAACAAGAAGCTACTAGGGGCTCCTGGCCTCACTACTAGGAACAAGAAGCTACGATCGCTACTAGGAGCAAGGACGCTACTAGTAGCTCCCTTTCAGATGTCGTCACCGATCGATTCCGCCAGTCTCTGCCCCTGGTGGGTGTGACCGGTGGTCTGGAGGGAGGCCGGGGTGGCGCCCAGACGCCGTTTCCGCCGGGGGGCAGGTGGATTCCATTCGGAAGCAGTCTCCCAACCATGGATGTTTCTATTTGGAATGTGATTCGGTGGGCACGAGATCTTGAATCGGAACCGTTTTTTTTTTTCCAGAGATCTTTTTTTTCCGCGTTTTGTTTGCTTCTGCTTTTTGCTTTTTGCTTTGGTTCCATGCACTTGAGTCCGACCTTCATGGTCACCCTCCGCAGATTGGCTGAACGGGCCGGATCAGTGCCTCCGTTTGGCCCATGAGTTATATGCACGGAGCACCCATCGGAGCCAGATTGGTCACGAAGAGCGGGTTTGAAACTTGTTGGTCGTTGCGATCAAGACATCACGCTTTTTGTTTTCGAAGGCATGGTGAGGCACCAGATTCATTTTACTCTGCAGTCTTGTCTAACCAGCGTGGCTTCTTGCACTGGTTGAGAAGAGAGCTGGCAACGCTCTGGAGCTGGCATGCGAGAATCTTTCCGCTTCAGTCAGCTCCTTTTGTTGATCTGCGCGTTGCGGTTTTGCTCCCAGTTGCCCATGGCCATGAACTTCCAGTTCTGCTGGAGATCAATGATGGACAGGACACGTGGAGAGAAATTCATGTAGTGACGCAAGCTGTCACAGTAAGCAGTCTTGTGTGGCGGTCGCGACTAATTACCAAATATTGTGCCTGATACTCAGCAATATCAGGTCTCACTCGTGGGTGAACCTGCTGCGCCCAATGACCTTATACCGTGGAGACCGGGCCAGTGGGCAAGTGTTGTTGTAGGGCCCTTGGGAGGTTTTGGAGGAGAAGGTAAACCAGAGAGTCTTGGGTGGATCCTTGGCTTCCTTCCGTTAGCAGTTTTCTTCTCATCGTCAGTTTTCGACTGCAGATGATGCTGCGGATCGCCCTGATGAGCACACATTGATGCAGTTGTCATTCTCGGGGAGAGAGGAACAGACCTCATCACGTGTTTCACTAACACCTGCGGCAGTGCATACTTGGTTGATCCGTTGGGATCGTCGAGAGAGTATACACATCGAGTTCCGCATTTTTGTTCCGCAGATTGGTGAAGACATCGATCATGCACTACATGTCTGGTGTGATGCAGGACTTTTGGACCGACCTCATCTTGTCCCTGTATCTTCTTTGGTTCCGAATTCGGGATTTGCTCTGCCATCCCTGCTTCTGGTGGAACACACGAGTATTTTATATCGTGCAATCCTGGTGGACCTGGAGACACCGGACTTTGAAACACGAGGGGGTTTCTTCTGCGGATACAGGATCTCTTGCTGACAAACAATGTCTTTGAGCAAATTCATCCAGATCATAGATGTGGGGCTGTTGCCGAATGCTTTGTCTGGAGTCATGAACATTGGCATGAATGGGATGAGACATTGACTGTACAGTCCGGAGACCTTGTGCAGTTACTTGAATACATGGAAAGTGACGATGAGCTTTCGACCATTTGTGACTCGCATAGAGATAGTGTTTCTGCCCGGCTGGAGGATACTGATTCTGAGACGGAGTGGATTCAGCTTTTGCAGCTGTCCCAGTCCTGCTCGAGAGGTGCCCTCGCTGGACTCCAGTCGCTACACCGGCTAGGTCATCCAAGCGCCCTCAGGTCATGAGTCTGCACGGTGCCCTTTCGTCTGCTCGAGGGTTTGATTTGCGGTTGTCCTTGGGTTTGACCGAGAGCGAATGTGCAAGACTTTTGGATTTTGACGCTGTCTCGGATCAACTGGAGGTGGAATTTAATGTTGTGGATTGGGCTCCAGACGTGCAGCAGCTCTTCCAGGAGACTTGTAAGATCGCCCCCAATGACTGGGATCCTGAGCAATCCCAAGCAGTTCGAGTTTTCACGGATGGTTCACATGTGGATGGCTTTGCAACTTGGAGTTTTGTGATTGTAGCATGCCAAGATGAGAGGCTTGCTTTTGTGGGCTTTCAATCTGGCTCCATCCCTTAAGGAAACCATGTTGAGAAGTTAGCGGACGCGCATTGCTCCGCGGTTTGCGCAGAGCAGCGTGCATTAATTTGCAGTTGGTGGCTTGTCCGTTGTTGGCGAGCAGCGGGAGTGCAATCCCAATTGTTTTTCTCTGGGGCTCTCAGGTTGCTGGTAGACCAGCCGATGGGTTACATGGAGCCTCCACGGAGCTTGGGCGCTTGCTTCGAGGCCAACAACTTGCACTGCAGCAGCTGACCCCAGAGAGTGACGTTGGCCATCTACATGTTCCTGCCCACAAGGGGCACCTCTCTTTAACGTGGCTGATGTGTTGGCCAAGCAAGCCCATGGAAAGGCTCCTCGTTGTCCTGACAATGGACTGCTTCTACAGCTGATGGCTAAACTAGGAAACTTGGATCATCTTTGCCTGCATTTAGCTCGTTCTGCCGGGTTGCCACCGATTGAACACTTGCGGCTGAAATGGAATCCAGATAGTGAAACCCTCTTCCCGAAGGAGCTGGCAATTAGCCAGCTTTTGCCGGGCTGTGCGGCAGCTGAGCGGCAAGTCAGCAAAGTTTGCGTGCTCTCCTTGGCGTCCTACAACGCCTTGTCTCTCTTAGCTGATAGAGAAGTACGCACGCTTTAAGCCGAGTTGATGACAAAGGACTGCACGTTATCGGTTTCAAGAGCTAGGACTCCGCACGGAATGCTGGTGTCGCACTCGCATTTGCGTGCCTTCTGTTAACAACCCGAGGGTAAAATTTAGAGGAGGAAAGCCGAAGAAGTCCTAAGTGGACTGGTCGATCTGGCCTGGTGGTTGCTGTTAGGTCCCAGCAGTTGGCAGAAATTGACATGGAGCCAGCTTGACATGCTGAATCAAGATAAAGAGCAATTGAACAAGAGGCCAGGCTTGCAGGTAAGAACATATCATGGAAAGCTGTTGTGGCATCCAAAGAGAGCTGCAGTTGTGAGTTGCAGGGCATTCAGTTGAAATTCCGCAAAAAAGTCTCTATAGTAGTTCCTCTCTCCACTTTCCTCACTGCTCCTTCTCCTTCGTTCTCTTTTCTCTTTCTCTTTCTCTTTCTCCTTCTCCTTCTCTCTCTCTCTCTCCCTTCGCGGTACGTATAATAGCTATCATATATAACATATGCATGTCTTGGTAGCATCATGTGATTTGACTGTGACCATGATATATGAAAAACCGAAGAACTCTTAACAGAAGTGCCCAAAGAAACCCTAAAGACAAGAAACCGAACCCAAAGAAACAACCACTGACACCCAAAGACAACGCAAAAAAGTCTCCAATATAGTTTCTCTATCCTCTTTCCTCACTCCTACTTCTCCTTCGTTAAGTGGGATACCTTTTCTGCTCCTCCCTTTGTCACTGTCTCGCTCTCTCCCTCCCGCTGGCTCTGCTGCTTCGTCCCCTGACCTTTCTGCTGCTCCTGATGCTTGTAAAGCACTCCCCCCAAAAAGATCCGGAAAAATATCGATCCTCTTGAATCACTGACTCAAGATTTCGTGCGCAACTGGATTTTCCATCTTTTGTTGAACAACCCTTTGCCAGTGTGTGTTTGCGGAGGACGAGTTAGGAGGGAAAAACTCTGTGGATGTTGTGTTTTTTCACATCTAGTCTTATATATCTTCCGACTCACTGACGCAGACGCGGTTAACGGTGTGGCTTGCAGAAGAAACTCGCGTTCCCAAGGTGTAGCTCCACTTTCTGGGCAATGAGTCGGAGTGTTTTAATCCCAATCATGTTGGTTGATGGACAAAGCTTCCCATAGGTGTCAAATGTCAAAGCATGTTAAAACCAATTCCGGTCAGTGGGGGGGGTTCCTAATCAACCGTCCACATGACATTTCGTCCTTCGCCACGCCGTACCAATGACGTCGGGGCGTTTCACCTGGCAACTCCGGGACCCTTCCGAGGGAAGTGGAACCGCGAAGCCAGCATTTTCGGGGAGCAGGTGACCTAGATGTTCTCAATAGGGAGCGTTGAAGTGGGGGAGCATTTTCTCTCCTCGACTTTTGGAGGGCTTGTGGGTGTTTGAACGATTCTTTTGATCTTGGTTCTCCGTTCCGCCTCCCCCGCCAGGAAGCTCGACGGGCTTCTCCTTGCCTCGCCAGGCCGGTGGAGGGGGGGAGGGCAGACGTTTCTCGTAAGGGAGACGCTTGGAGGGAGGTTCCAGATCTGATGAGGTGGCAATTAGTCTCACTTACTTGCTAGCTTTGGATTTCCCAAACCTGCATTTTTGCAATGGGTTTCTCTCAATTTCTCAAGGTAGGACAGCATGATTTGTGACGAAGCTAATGATCAACTTTCAAAACGGTTCCTTTTTGGGGATGGAATCACAGAGCCCAATCAAGGGATGAAAGCTGGTGGGAAGCATCACCTAGATTTGTGGATACCTTTGATTTCTGTTTTCCAAGATGAATCATCTTCTCGGGAAGATTTACTAATAGGGATGACCTCTAAGTATTTGCCCGGTTCCGAAAAAGCAAATCCCAAGTCAATGAAGAGTTCTCACTCTGTGTTCGCACACACGATGTCGCCTTTGCACAGCCCCAAAGAATCCTGGAAAGGTGCTTTAAAAACAAAGTCAGTGAACATGACCATGGTCTTCAGATGTCTTTAAAGGGAGCCTGAAATCAGAACCGCATCCCACGTATTACTCGTACATCGAATGACTGGCTTCAAATGTGAAACACTCCCAAGATCTCCCCAGAAAAAGCAACCTGACTAGTAGCAAGTGCATCGCTACTAGTACAAGGGGCCTTACTACTAGTAACAAGAAGCTACTGGTAGCGTTGCACCTTGTTACTAGTAGCTTCTTGTTACTGGTATTAATGGCCTCCAACCTACTAGCGATGGCATCCAACCTAGTAGCCTGCCCTTGTTACTAGTAGCTTCTTGTTCCTAGTAGTAAGGCCAGGAGCCCCGAGCCCCTAGCGTCCGATCGCTCCGTTCGTAGCGATGCCAGGAGCCCCGTTCGTAGTTACGAATAGCTTCTTGCTACGCCACCATCTCAATGGTCCGACCGACGCCCCGAGGAGCTCACCACGCTGGGTGTCGATCGCGCACTGGCGCTCCGGAAGGCGACCGGGAGCGACGGACCGCGGGGGGATGGGGCCTTTGGTGGAAGGCTGGAGTGGAAGGGCATCGGAATGCATCAGTTGGGTGAATTGACCAAGTACTGCAAAAGGTCATTGCAATTTACCAAGGAACTTTCAAAGCTGAAAGGCACGTGGGGAGAGAGATATAGAGACGGGAATTGCACGCAGTGTGTCATGGTTGTGAATCCCCATCCCCACCATGAAACACATCGAAACAGTAGTAGTTAGCAGCTGAGCACATTTGTAGTGTATATAGGAGTTTTTTTACTGCAAAAACACCACCAAAGACAGACGATTTTGATTGGCCTGAAACTCTGGGGAGCAAGAAAAGAGAGATCGACCGAAAAGCTCGCGGATTGGCAGGGCCTGCCCGGAAGGCAGTGGTGTATCCCAGATATCAGATATCTATATAATAGATGGGTATCTGGGATAAATCTTCGAACCCAGGGATGCCTGGGAGACCAGACTTTTTAAGAGCACTTCATGGTCGATTGGTCCGTCGTTTGAGCAGGGAAGCAGGCGTCCTCGATTGGCGCGCTGCATGAGTCCTGGTACCGGCTCTGGAAGTGAAGCTGAACAGTATTTATTGACTCCGGAGACGGGGTAGATGAACCCCCAACCACTGGCTTTTGGACGCTACGATCGGGGCGAACCTGGCCTTACTACGAACGGAGCTGTCGGACGCTAGGGGCTCGGGGCGAACGTGGCATCGCTACGAGTCCGGAGCTGTCGGACGCTACTACCTCTGGCTTGTGTAAGAGATGATGTAAGAGGTAGGTACGAAGTCACTTCGGATCAAGGAGTCTCAGTGGAGCAGACTGGACATGCGAAATGGATCCGATATCGTTTTTTTTTGATATGTTCCCAAAGGGTATTCTTTGGACTATATGCTCTTCCTGAACTCATCACGGTTTAAGTGGATGGCCCCTGCAAAGGTGAGGAGGAGCATGTGCGTTCCATCCGAAGACCACACAGGTGGTGTTGAACTGCACGAAATCATGGACTATTTCAAGGAGGTTTTAAGCCGTCACAGGCATACGTGCACCCAGGGACAGTCGGACGAGATCGAGAGAACGAACCCTGTTAGGTGGGGCTCAGCCGTCTCCTGGGTCAGGGCTAGGTGAAAAACTGGTCCACCTTTTGTTTCACGGAGTCTCAAGGGAGAAACGCACTTCGAATCCGTGGTGTAGTCTAACTGGGACGAAAGACAAACACCCTTAGTGAGAGATGTGAGGGCTCTGAGGGCTCTACCGTCGACGGTCGACCGTCGATCAGGTGACCACCCTGCTGCAGGGCGCCCGCCGAGCGGACGTGCAAGGCCCAGACCGTGGTCTTGTGCCGGGGGCTTTGGTACTAGTAGCGTCCGATCGCTCCGTTCGTAGTAAGGCCAGGAGCCCCTAGTAGCTTCTGGTTACTAGTAGTAAGAATGCTCCTAGTAGCGATGCCAGGAGCTACTAGTAGCTTCTTGTTGGCTAGTGCGAGCTGGAGGGAGCTAGGGGAACCTGGAGTATCCAGATTCTACACTCAACAGGGAGCATCCCGGTCCCTAAGGGCAGGTCGACCTTGTCTTCGCCAGATTTTAACATAAACCGCCCAAGAGACACACTCTTCTTGAATGTCCTTTGGGAGGAATCGACATGGCCCCGACATGAACCACTGACCGTCCACATGTGTTTGGGTTCAGACTGGAAGGGTTCGTTTTTCACGAGTGTTGCTGGGGATTGCCCACCAAAGAAAGCTGCAGAAGGCCTTCATGCAATTCCAGTGAAATGCAAGAAGAAGGACACTGATCCAGTGAACTGCCTCCTTTTGCAGTAGGAGGATTTCTGGAGTTCCCTACCTTTCGGCCGTTCCAAGGAGGCCCATCTTCGGCCGTTGATGGTTGGAGTTAGAGCATAGCGTTTGGGATGACCGCATGAGCTGCTTTGAAACCCACAAACGACTCACGCGGTTGTCGCAAGCTGAACAGGGTTTGCAGTCTCCACCAGTCATATCCAACTGGTCACCGAAGGACTACGCTATGAAAGAGCACCACGCATACAAGCTGTGACAGTTCATTGAATTGGGCATGTGCTTAGGCTTTAGGTTTGATGAACTTGCAGCACATTTCATACAGGACCTCTGGAACGGGTGATAAGTTAGTGATAACGATGATAACGCATGACGTATTTTGATAGAAGTCAGCTGGTGAATGTGCAGACTTTTACTTGGGCCATCCATGAATGCTATTATCTATTCTCCAACATGTGGAGAAAGTTCTGTGACTTCTCCGGTAGACCGATGGGGCCGATGAAGTTCTTCTGTCACTTGCTGAAGTTCTTCTGCGTTCCATCGGGTTTGAGAACCGGTCGTGTCCTCCTCATCTCTTCAATACCACCGAAACTCGGTCAGCGGTTAGCACGCGTTCGGTTGGCACTTCTACTTCTAGCCGGAAACTCGACGCTCGGCAGACTGGGACACTTGACAGAAGAGCGTACCACCTTGCATTTCAAAGGGTCCAAGTCTTAATGTTTTTTTTCATTTCCTTCGGACAATTCGGTTGCAGCTCAGCAGATCAGGAACCTCTTTGGTTCACCACTTCGGCACCGGCTGAGACAGGGACTTGCACATCTTCTTTCCCCATCGCCCACCCCCGTCCCTCATCCCCCTCACCCTACCCAGTCGCTCACCCATCCCCACGAGTCGATCGCACCCCGCCGCGCCGAGTCGAGCGAGCACGTCGACACGTCGCAGGGGATCACCCAGACACGCATGCGGAGCTCTATAGCGAAGCCGGGGGCTCCCACCCGGGTTGGTGGACGGTCCGACTTGCGGGCCGGGCGGGAAGAGAAGGTCCGATCCGAGGTGCGGTTCGGGGGCCAAAGGCTTTTGGCATGCTAAACCGATGAATTGCCGACCGTAGATTTGCAACCGTTTGCTGACCCGGGATGACAAGAGTGAACAATAAGTGTCAAGTGTATGACATCTCCTTGCGTCTTCATTTTCACGCATGATTGCCACTGAACCGATTTCTGCAGAGGAAGACACGAGTCGTCGAAAACAGAGACTACTGGTCCTACTGCCGAGATCCCGAAGATGGGCTGTCGAATTGTCCACCGGACCTGCTTCACTTCATTGATGTTTTTCCTGCTCAAAGACTCAAAGCAGCTGAACTTTGGACATCTGTGAATTGTGAATTGAAATGAAGTCTTGGTGGATCTATGGCCATGTCATGATATTTAGAGAGTACTATGTTGCAACATTTCCTCTACAAACAGGTGGTTTTCACTCACTCCACTGAAACCATGATGATTCCAGGGAGCTCTACCCCATCCATCCCATCCACTCCCACCCGGCCCCACCCTTCTCGCTTCTTGATCCGCTGCAAAGGTCCTTAAGGCATGATACCTCCTCGGCCGCTGCGGGAGGGTGTGCGGAGGGGTTCAGCCATCTCGGGTGAATTTGTGGACAGAGTATTTTGGATGTGTTTGGAGTGATGGAACGCCTTCATCCGTTCGTAACTCTACTAATTAGCCGGTAAGTAGCAGTTCAGTTACGAACGGATTTGCGAAGCATGCTTCGGTGTGTGAGGAGCTGTGAAGTTTTCGTTCAGGTCCTATCTGACAGATGAGCTGTTCGCCATACCAACAAGTAGTAAGCTGTGGGTTGACACAAGAACCACCTCTAAGCCTGGCAGAGTTTCGCATCCACAAAGTGAGAACCATTACACTCCCTAGTATAATTCTATGGTTACGTGGAGTTCACCACGAACTTCAGTCTTTGGATTGTGTGGTTCATCCCAAATCGGGGCCGTTTTCCACATTGGCCCATGAGGACGTTCCAGAAAGTGTAGTCGTTCATTTTTATTGGATGTTCGCCTCTGGTCTTGATACACCAACAGACGGCTCACCCCACCCACCTGGTTTTGGATACACCAACAGACGCCGACCGTCGGTTTGGTTTCCCACTTGCGACCTAGGCTGGCTCTGGGTTGCTCCCTTTTTGGGAGGTGTTAGAAAGATGAACACCTTTTTATCAGACCATAAAAGCCAAGAAGCATGGAAATTAATATTTGCCGGCAGGGGGGGAGAATAATGGAGATCTGCAAGCAGCCCCATGAAACAGATCCCCCAAAGGGCTTTTTTTGTTGATTGTTGATAGTGGATTGGATGGATGGATATGAGTCTAAGCCTCCAGATGCACTTGCTGAAGAACTGCGAGGGAACTAAGTAGTGATCTCTTTGACCAGACTTTGTGCGTACACTTTGTGGTGTAGACTGAATACAACATGATACTCATCCTACTTCATCGAAGATGTCGTCTATCGGTATCGAAGACGAATGACTGAGGACACCAGTTCTCGGAGGAAGACATCCCCACATTCGATCTACCTCCTGATTGGTACATGGACATGACATGAAATGACCAAGACCTGGCTGAAGCGGGCTGTGCGGAGCCGTTCCGGGAGCGGCTCGGATGTGTCCGCCGCCGGCGGGTCTCATGTCAACCTCGCCAAAGCCACACCGGGCCCCCGGACCTCGAAACAGGAGTCCGACAAAGGGCCAAGACATGAGAAGGGTGGTTCTTATGGGAAAAAACACATGTTTTCCCAAAACCGTTTTACTCCCCATGGTTTGTAAATGTAAAATCCCCTCCTGAAAACCATCGACCATGAATTGTTGCTTCGGAAGTTTGTCCCTGTAGAGGAGTTGCAGGACAGTGACCCGAGCTTTTCACTTGGACATCCAATCGCTTCACGCACAAGTCCCGCAAAGTGCACCACAGACAGAAGGAATGGATCGATGAATTGGAGTTGCAACTACTCCTAGTACTGCTCCTACCCTGCGCCAGACATACAGAACACACTTTTTGGTAAACAATGCAGATTCAATGAAAAGGAGGGCAAAAGATGTACACCACCAGTGCACCTCCTCATTGCAGAGACATGCAGACATGTGAACTAGTGCCATGGCGAGAACAGGACTCCAGCTGGTTGAGGCGGGAGTCCTGGTGAGGTGTCATACTAGTATATATACTAGTGTCATCTAGTGTCATTATACTCACTTCTAAAGAAGTGAATCTAGAATGGAATCTAAAGAAGTGTCATTATACTCATATTATTCACTTCTTTAGATTCCATTCTTGGGCCCAGACAGAAACATCGTTTGTAGGAGCCAGCGAGCCATTCGCTGGCTCAGATTCTGGGAGTCCCCCGCTGCCTTTGCTCTCTTCAGTGCTCTTGCTTTGAAAGACGATGGACGGTTTCACTCACACGGGACACTTGTGATTGAATTCAGGCAGCCTGGTATATATCAATATCACCATGATCAAGCACCAGGAGCAATGTTGACCATCAATATCAATATCAAGAAGGAGCAGTGTTGACACTCCATATCCGAGATTGAGATGATGGTCAACAAGTTTTCATCCGCTTCATGATGCGTGTGATTACGTGTGATCGAAATGATGGTCAGGGCAATTCTGAAGTTCATCACCCGCAGGCTATGCTTCCCACCTGGACAGCTGTGAGGAAACCACCAAGGGCCTTCGGAAAGATGAACAGATGTGCTTAGGGAGACGCAGGTCAGAAAATACACGGGAAAGTCAACCCATCCGCAAGTTTCTACCAATTTGAAGAAAGCGACACATCCCCACGTCATGGTTAGTCCTTGACTTGTCAGCAAAGTTGTTTGCAGGGAACGAATACGTATGAGGCTTACATGAACTGCTGAGATGTTGGCTCTGCGGCTTCGCCATCAGCTCCTTTGAGCCACTCATCACCGAAACCGGTTTCGACGTCCGCTCGCGCCGCGAGGGTGCAACTCCGCTAGGCCGCTGGACAACACCGCTGGACCTCCATGTCGTCACTCCACGTCACTCCTGCTGCATTTGATTTTCATCGGATCGGCAAATGGAGTGGGACCCCCTTGCAAGGGAAGCAGGTTCCAGGGGCTTTGGGAGAGATGGGGTATGTTCCGGAGGAGGTTTAAGGGGAGAGCTGCCCCAGGTTCCGGAAGCTTTGGAACCGGCGACTGGTGAAAAGAAGGGCAGTAAGAGATGAGAATTGACTCGATGGTTTGCTGTTCAGGTTTTGGTCTACTCTTTGGCACTAGCATGCCCAGCATTTCTAACTCATTTTTTGGTGAAGCCGCGCAATAGAAGCCATTCAATATCATTTTTGTCTTGCACTCTCAGACTTTGGTGGTTCATCTCTGTTCTATGTCTTATATACATTTAATTACAGGGAGTTCGGAGTGCTTCGCTTTCGCACAGAAAGGGTGCTTGCTGCAGCAGTTCACAGCCAGAGTTCACAGCCAGAGTAGTTGAAAGCCAGATTGCCCAGAGCAATGCCTGATGATTTGTCAAACGTGAGGAACTTGCAAGACCTTGTGGCTCTAGAAGTCAGGTTGGTGTTAGCCTGGTTGTTTGGTCTGAGTGCTGCTGCTCCACTGACTGTGGGTGAAGAAACACCGCAAGAATCGAAGCCGAAGTTCAAGCCGAACTTTGTGAAGTTTGTGATTTCAACTTCATCCTCAAAGCCTTATGAGCACTTTCTGGGCAATGCCCGAGGCAAAGCAATGGTGGAAAAGTGGAAGGCTGCCATCCGTCTCTACAGCGAGAACAGCGTCTATGCTCAAATGAACCAGGCTTTGCGCCACGACGACATGACTGGGCTCAAGGAGTACGGCAGCTTGATCAACCTCACCATGCAGCCCTTTGGTCTCAGCGCCATGAAGACTCACTCGGTTCTGAAGCCTTTTGTCGGAACTGTGTGGAGGGGATGCAACCTGTCTTCTTCTGACCTGCAGAAATACGAGGTGGGAGAGGTGGTACTTTGGGAGGCTTTTTCGTCTACTTCTACAAGTCCCAGTAGTGCTTTCAAGGGCAATGTCGTTTTCGAGATCCACTGCAACAAGGCTCTAGAAGTACAGAAGGGGGATGAGCATGAGCTAAAGGACCTGTTCAATGACCTCATTGTGCCCGCACAGATCCACCACCTGTCCAAGTATCCGAATGAAAACGAGGTCCTTTACCCACCATACACCAAATTCAGACTTGTGAGTCGCACAGACATGTTATTAACCACCAACATTGTGCTGGAGACGATGGAGTTTCCAAGTTTGTCATTGTTGGCAGAAGAGGGCAAGTGGGAGGAGGTCAAGAAAGGCTTGCACGCGCGGCAAGAGCATTCAGATGAAAGCTCGCCAGCTTGGTTCACACAACATGCTTCAACGCTCTTGCCTACTATCACCAACAAGATTGTGAGTGAAGGCTCAAACTCCGGAGGCCTCAACATCATCACCCAATTGCAGGCCTGCTCCAGCAGTCAGGTTTTTCTTTCTCCAGCAAAACTAACGTGGAAGAGAACATTTGGTCCATTTAGTAGTTGGCTAAATGGATCCGGAGTGAATGAAAGCCAGGTAGCAAAGTTAATGCTAGGTTGAGAGCAGACATAAAAGTGTTTCCTTGTATAAATATGGTTAAAGTCATTTTCCTGGTTGAACCACTTCTAAGGCCTATGGAAGTGACGTCACCGCTGCACATGATCATCTGATGGAGGCAGGCCTCGACCATTCCGTGAAGCTCCCGGCGAACCACGCGAAATGGTACTTTGATGCAGTGGAACTCAATGCAGATGACAAGCAACTCTCATCGCGAATTTGTCTCTACAACGGCCGTCACTGGCAAGAATACTTCGCAAGGCAAGCTACTGTCATGGAGAAGTGGTACAAAGGAGGTCAACAAGGAAAATGTCAATTCACCGTTGTCAACAACATCGGCAAGAAGGTGCCATATGTGGTTTTTGCAAGTGAAGGAAAGATCTACCAGAAGGCTGTTGGTGGTGGCATGATTGGGAACTCGCGGGAAGTTTGGCGTGCTCCTTCATAAGCAAGGGCTTGCGGCAAACTAGGCTTTGCAGAGGAGATGTAGTACATCCCGTCACATCCCTGCTTTCCCTTTTGACGTTCCTTTACATTTTTGGTGTGACAGCAAAATGTGATCACCTTGATCACCAGTCAATTACACAGACGCATGAGCCAGCAAATTGATGCATGTGAGCCGAGCTTGCTTTTGGGTTCTCCGCCTTGTAGGCATGTCCACCAATCATATGTCCGCCAGTTGGAAGCCGTAGGCATGTAGGAGCCAGCAACTTTTGCTGTCCAGCTGTGGCTTGCTTTGCAGGTGACTACCCTACCACTCCATAGGAACTTCAGGGATCACACATCTAAGATCAAGATCCGTCAGATCTGTCACCGATTTTTGTGAGTCTAAGGTCTTGCTGCCGATGCTGCCACTGCGGCTGCTTAAGGCAAGGTGGAGGGGACCAGTGCGAAAGCATTGGTGGGTTTCAATGTCTGTTTGACGCCGGATCTTGTGAGCTCGACATCAGACCGGACTGAATCTCCGTAATGGACATGTAACGTGTCTTTGAGTGAGTACTAGGAGCGATCAGACGCGACTAGGGGCTGGCCTCGCTACGAACGGAGCGATCGGACGACACTACTAGGGTACCTGTACAGGGCCACTGAGAATGAAGGGAGGTTCAGTCCGAGCAGATCTTGGGGTTCCGAGTCCGAACAATTTCTGCTCTTTGGAGAAGGACGGTAGGCTAGCAACATATTGTAATATTGACGGTAGTTGTCCTCTAGTCATGATGACAACTAACTTGGGGATGTTTGGGTGGGGCCAAGATGGAGGCAGATGCCAAAGCAAATTTGCAAGAGCAAGGTGAAACTCCCTTGGGTTGTCGATCATGTTGAGGCAACCAGATTTTGCTTGGGACAGAGAGCCATGGCTGAAGAAATGGTTGCCAGAGTTATCCACCTTTTGCTTGGGGGAAGACCTTTTCATCAAGAGAAGACGAGAGCATAGGCCTTGAATGCTTGCAGAATCGCTGGCATAAAAAGGCCGGAAAGGCCACTCAGAGCTTCACGTAGGAACCCGGTTCCACGGTGCCCCCGCCAGCTTGAAGGCTCACCTAGCGAGTCGCTGAAAGTCACAACACTTTGGAGTGCAGGTCTCGTTGTTCAAGAAGCATATGGACCACCGGTGATTGTACTGTGTGAGTCTTTGTCTTAGACTAGACCCCCAAATGGTGGTCTAGTCTGCTTGACCCATTTGGGGACGTGGGGGGAGCATTGACAGCAGTGCCGTTTAAGGTAGCGCTGGAGTGCCATTCTTTTTGAGTTGATGAACCTCATCAAGTTCCTTCAAAAGAATGTACAAGCTTGACGAGAAAACACAAATCAGTGCACAAGACAAACCTAACCAGCAGAATACTAATGAATACTACTAGTACTGTATATTAGTCGGTTCCCAGCTTTGAGCGACTTTGTTTCCTGGAGTCTTGTGTTGTGTGATGTAAATCATAGAGATAAATCACTTGAAGATGGCACAAACTGCCTGGTGAAAAGGGAAAGAACACTCCCAAGCTCATTGCTCTTTGAGATCCAATTCTTGTCACTGGGCCCGGCTGATGGATATTTGACTTGCTGGGAGCCTCAGACTCCACAGCGACGTCCGGATGATCCGCAAGAGCTCCTTCAGGGACGTTCTGCTGTCGCCACCAGCAAGCGCTGTCGCACCAGACGTTCCACATCATGTGTTGAACCACGTCATGTGGTTCCTGGCCCACTTGGTTCAGGATGGTCTAGTTGATCCTGCCGTTCAGACGCTCGATGTCCAAGGACATTTCGAGTGGACCCCGGGACGACAGTGATGTGGCTGTTCAAAAGGGCAAGAGATTCCAACCCCTCGCAGTTGCTTCGTGGAATGTACGCGATCATCGAGTTGTTTTCTGTTTTAAAGAGAGAAAACCATCCCCCCAACCGTTGGGGGCTTTAAATGATTTTTCATCAACAGTTGTGGCCTTTTCGTCAACAGGCCAGGAAAAAAGAACCCTCAGGACAATTGGTGTGAGCTCAGTGAGCTCCGCATGTGAACTCCCGGTGAACCGAACAAAAAATGGCACCGAGCACCCGCCACCCGAGGACGTCTTCGACGATCCAACATGGGTCGCGCCCGACGATCCAGGCACCGTCTTGGTCGGTCGGTTTGGTCGTCGTGCGCGCGCGCGACCCTTCCGGCCGCCCGCTCGAGGTCGGGGGGCCGCGGGAGCTGTGCGGGACATGGAGCTGGAACATGGCTTTTTGATACTATTGCCTCCAACCTAAGAGCATTCGTTACTAGTAGCGATGCCCTTGTTCCTAGTAGTAAGGCCATGAGCCCCTAATTAATAGCATCCTTGCTCCGTTCGTAGCGATGCCCTTTGTGTTCCTAGGCTCGTTTTGGATTGCAATGATTGAAGGGAAAGGGGGGTTTGGAAGGGCGGTTGACTGTCGCGAAGTGGATCTTGGATAAGTTGGGGCCTGACTTTCATGATCCTCTGAGAAACCATGGAACGTAGCATATAGTTGCTGAAACACACCTAGTATTTCAGAGCTTTCAGGTGCTTTCCAAGGTGCCTTTTGAGGGACCCAGTTCACTGACGTTGAAGGATGTTGAAGGACCCAGTTCACTCGAGTTGAAACCGCAGGTCTTCCCCTCGAGCTGTACGGAGATCACGGTGGGGGCCTTCAAGTTTGGTCCAAGGAGAACAGGTCAGGCAGGATTTTGACCTATTGGGTAGGGTGACGATGTGTCGAAAGAGCAGCAATTTTGTGGCAATTTGCCCAGTTGATGGGGAGTTTCACGGAGCTTCACCACCCAGCATATTTCTTCAGTAGATTTGGTGGCCAAGTTCACACATAAGATTTTGGTGCCTGGTGCAAGTTTTTTTGTAGAATTGCGAGTGACATGGGTGAACGGCTTCTCACAACTGAGGTCAAGAGAGAGGAAGGCCAAGGCTGGTTCCTTTCATTCACACTGTTGAATTGTCGTGCACGCCTATTTTGTGAGGACTCGGGACAGGAGCTACCAGTAGCTTCTTGCTCCGTTCGCAGCGATGCCCTTTGCTACTAGTAGCTTCTTGTACTGTCTGATTGTACCATTCAGGACCCCCGTTATTCCCACAGCGGATGAGGCGCTTCATAGCCCCGGCTCCACGCTCACGAAGGGGGGAGAGTTCGTCGCTTGCTCGACAGGCCAAAAAGCACAAGAAGCGCAGGAGGCTGGGGGAGTCATGACCTTTTACGCCCTTGGTTGGTTGATTTGTGAGAAGGGGGATACACCCGAAACCGACGGAGACGCCGAGACGCGCCACGGCCACGGCTGCTTTGCCGGTGGAATGGGTGAACTCATTCAAGTCAGTGTAGCCGCCCTTGCAGAGACCCGGCGAGATCCACCTTATTTTAAGAGCATCAACAAGCATTCGCCATCACACTCAGAATGAGTTCATGTAGAGACTCGAGACTGCTGAAGAAAGAACTATATATATAGATGGTGATGTCATACCAGTCTGAATCGTGGGGTTCTACTCGTATGTGTTCTTAATATCAAGCGTCAACCGCTTTCCGCGCCTTGGCACATCTTCACCCCTCCAAAATGCATCGCCACGACATGAAAAACACGCAGGTCCTCCTCCTCCAGGCGGGCACGGGCCGAAGCCGCTCTGCCGTCGTGCGTGGGACACGGGGCAGAGAAGTGTCGGAACTTTGCGAGGTATATCTTTGTCCTTTTCCAAGGGACACGATTCCCAAAGAAGCTGGAAACGCATGCATGAACAGATTACCCAACATTGACGTGCACATCCAAGTTGTTGGGACATGCTGGTATGAAACAACGTCATCTTCATCATCACCATCATCAAGGTAAACCATCTATTGTTTCTAATAGCTTCTTGTTACTAGTAGTAAGGCACTTGTTACTAGTTCGAAATCTGCTTTCAGCGCCTCCGCTTCGCCAGGACTCGTCGAAGATCGCCCTCGGTGCAGGCGGAAGGGTTTCGATCGCACTTGGGGGGCCCTCGGTGGGGTTTCGTGGAGGGTTCTGGGACCTTTTTGGTGCAGGGAGCCTTCTTGTTTCTCTTCTTCCCGTGGAGGTCTTTGGAGGAAGTCCACGTGCCGTTTGGTTTCCTGGTTCGTTTGGGATCGTTTGGTTCCTCCGGCCTCCATCCCTGAGGAACGCCTTCGACCGGATCGTATATACGACGGGCGACGACCGGTCAGTCACATCCCATCACCGGATGAGCCTCCATGCGCCGAGAGCGGCGACAGATCCAGCCCCAACCGAGGTCAGGTCAGGTGGGTTTGTTCTTAGACTCACGGCTGAGCCGTCAGGTGGTCAGGTCAGGTAGTGTTTTCACTCACGGCTCAAGTCCCATCGACGCTAGTGGCGCGCTCAGACATGGAGGTGACGGCTGTGTCCGGCACCATAGTAGCTCAGCTTGAGGAGGATGAAGTGCGTTGTATGGTGGAAAGCGGAAGGACTGTTCGTGAGCTGAAGCGAGTCCTTGCAGCCCAGGTTGGATGCTCAAGGTTTCGACAAAGACTCCTGACTGACGAAATTGGTGAATTGCAAGATGACATGCCGTTACGTCCTCTACCACGTGTGCAGTTGGTAATCTTGAGTTTTTGTGCCCCCCACGAGATAGTCGAGGAGGAACTGTTGCGTGCATGTGAGGAGAATAGGGTGTGTGATATCGAACGTTTGCTCCAGAAGCCACAGGATCCGAATTGGAAAGGGAGAAACAGCAACAATGCACCTATTCATGTCGCAGCTCAGTATGGTCACTTGGAAGCTGTGCGGTTGTTGCTGGAGGCTGGAGCTGACAAGGATATGGCCCGAGCAGATGGGGCAACGCCCTTGTACTTCGCAGCTCGGGGGGGGCCATTCCGGAGTTGTGCAGTTGTTGATTGAGGCTGGAGCCGAGAAAGATGCTGCAGAGGCAGATGGAGAAACAGCTGTGTATATCGCAGCCCGCAATGGGCACTTGGAAGTAGTACGGTTGTTGCTCAAGGCTGGGGCTGACAAGGATGTGGCTGTAGCACATGGGGCCTCTGCTTTGTTTGCTGCAGCTAACCAAGGCCATTTGGAAGTTGTGCAATTGTTGCTGGAGGCTGGAGCTGACAAGGATGTGGCTGTAGTACAAGGGGCCACGGCCTTGTTTGCTGCAGCTAACCACGGCCACTTGGAAGTTGTGCAATTGTTGCTGGAGGCTGGAGCTGACAAGGATGCGGGTGCAATGTCTTTGTTTGCTGCAGCTGACCAAGGCCACTTGGAAGTTGTGCAATCGTTGCTGGAGGCTGGAGCTGATAAGGATGCAGCTGCAGCAGATGGGGCCACTGCTTTGTGTGCTGCAGCTGGCCAAGGGCACTTGGAAGTAGTGCGGGTGTTGCTGGAGGCAGGAGCTGACAAGCATGCAACAATGGCAACTGGAGCAACCGCTTTGTCTGTTGCAGCTGAGAAAGGCCACTGGGAAGTTGCGCAATTACTTGAGGCTGGAGCTGACCAGCATGTGGCAAGGGCAGATTGCAATGTGCAATGATATGGCGCATACTGATCGGAGTAGCAAAGTAGTTGAAGGATGGACGTAGCTGACAAGAGGCTTTTGCATTTTGTTGAAAGTGAAGCCAGAGCGTGCGTCGCACCATTGATTTCTTTGTTTGCTCCTCCTCAGATGGACGACTCTCTCATTGATCGAATTCTGAACGACGCCACTTGCAGTTCTTGGAGGAAAAGAGTCAGACGCCAGGGAGCATGAGCGATATTTTTGGTTATCAAGACTGGAGGATTGCACACAAGAAAGAGTGCTGTAGCAATTCGGTGTTTCATTCAGTGTAGTCAGGAGTCTTCATTGTAGATGCCACGCAAGAAATCGTTCTGGATTTGCTCACATGAGACAGGTGTTCATCACTCCAACAAGAACCAAGGGTGAGGGGAGAAACGGACATTTTCCCCCTCCAATCGAACGATACGCTCCCAGTGACACTCCGAGAGGAGCCTGCTAGATGCTACGAAGCGATGCCCTTTGTTACTAGTAGCGATGCCCTTTGCTCCTAGTAGCTTCTTAGTTACTAGTAGTAAGGCCAGGAGCCCCGATCGTATCGTCCTTGCTCCTTTGTTCCTCGTAGCGTCCTTGCTCCTATATGCTGCTTCAGCCCGTTCGTTGATCGCCTCAGGAACTGGATGCGGCGGCGCTGGAAGAGCAGCGTCGCCAGAAGGAGCGGCGACAGCGAGCGACGGCGAGCGTCGCGTGCCGCGACGGAGGGATGGGTTCGACAGTCTCCAATTTTTGCCTCGCGTTTTGAAGCAGTAGCAGTGTGTGTGTGTGTGTAACCCTTGGAATCATAGGGATCCTTTCAGCAAGTTTCAACCTTTGGTAAAGGGCTAGTGCACTCTGCAGACAAGAGCGGCCGCCGTCACTTCGACCTGGTCGTCGTCTCGTGGCTTTTGAACTTTGGCCTTTAACTAAAGGCACTCAGACCCCCTCACCTGGTTTTTCAGGATTTGGGTTTCTTAGGCTGGCGTGTGGCACCGCTTTCAGTTCAGTACACCCTATCCTAAGTGTGTGTTTTCTTGCATGTTGTGGTTTGCTTTTGGCCAGCCGTTCTTTTGGATTCTTTCCTGAGTGGTTTCTTTTTCATCTCTTTTTCGGTGGCTTGGGTGGTGTGGAGCCTTTGTTTGCAAGGACAAACATCGACAAACCCAACCTCTTTTTGCTCCATCACCGATGCTCCCAGGCACTTCTACATCAAGTCCGAAATGCTCAGACCAACTAGTTACTTGCAACTCATCTATCCTTTTGACTGCCCATGCCCAATATCTACAGGGTTTCATTTTGCAAAGCACTGACAAGCAACGCCCTGACAATCTACTTAAGCAATACACTAGAAAAATCAATCGACTCACAATGCACACCTTCAGTCATCGAATCGAATCGATGTGCGAGGAGCTGGAGGAGAAAATGATCGAAGACGAGGACGGGGCGTTTACTCTTCAGCGGCGATCCGGACTCAGCGACCGTTGTTGACCCCAAGATGGGAACCAAAAAGGGTCACCGGATTTGGTGTCTTTGGGGTGAAGGTGAAGAGGGGATTTGGGTCCCAAAGCTAAGGGTCAAAGCATCACCACAACAGGCATGAGCGGGCAAAAGATGGCAGAACTCCTGCTAAGGTCCTATATAGCGCTGTATCCAAAATCTGTTGCCGGAAGGAGAGGATGGGAGGATATTGCCAAAAATGTAACCCAATCGATGGAATGTGTGGAGATGATGCGACACATCTCAGCCACTCGTTGGTGTCTTCGCTCGTCAGGTGGCCCGGCGCTATGCGCTGGAGCTGCAGCGCACGCTGGAGCAGCGGATGGCGAGCTCCGAGTTTCAAGAGATGGCCCGGGGCGCCCGGAGAGTGGGGATGAGTTCGGCTTGATCCGGTGGGTGTGTGAGGGGAAAATGAATGGGGAGGATTTTCTTTCTGCACCTAGAGTGGGCGCAGCAGGAAATCTTGATCTTGGAGGCCAGAAATGAGATCCGTGGAAGATTCAAGGAAGAAATAGATTGGGAATTCATGTCAGCATCTGCGTTTTCTCAGTAATATGTCATAGTCCGAAACAAGTTTGATGTTTTCAGAATCCCGACTGCCAGGACCATTCCATTCCATTTCGTTCGGTTTTTCTTTGGAAAGCGCCAAATGGCCCCCTGCTTGGCCCGAGGTCAATGAGAAGGTGGAGGAGGCGCACACCCGTCCGAACCAACCGGGCGACGCAGCATTGTGGGCCACACGGAGTAGTGCAGAAGAGGGAACCAGATGGTTGTCCAGCCTTTGCTTTGGAGTTTTTGGGTATTCCATGAGTAAGAAGAACAGAATCACGAGGGTTCATTGAGAGACATTTTAGGGGGTTCCTTTTGGTGCGATCAGAAAGAAACACATCCCCAACTGATGCAAAGGACTCCCCAACTGTAGCAATATCCTTGGCCAAACATGGGATTCTCATGAGCAGAATCGTCGTTTTTTTTCATTTGTTTGTTCACGGTCATTCGTTGATGAGACCACGGTCATGTTCGAGACATGAGACCCGTGGTGTGCTTTCGCACGGTCTAGACACCAGAACAGGCCCAGAAAGCACTCGGCAGGTCGGGCATCGAGACGTCGGCCCGGATCGAAGCCGGTCGGCGACTTTTGGAGGAGCGAAGACGATTGGAGGAGATCATGCTCAAAGAGGCGCGACCTTTGGGGAGAACCCATTACAAGCGCGCAACGAAAGCGTGTTTCTTTTTTGGGGGGACAAGGTTCGGATGAATTTTTGGTTTTTGCAGAGGACATGTTCCGTTTTGAAGGGACCATGCTCCTTTTCGAGTGGGTGAAAGGCATATAAATGTATGTTTATATACTGGGATCAATGATCAAGAAGGCGGACACCCCTAAATTCCCTACGCCAGGATGCCTATTCAGAAAGTCCCCCCCCCTTATTTAAAGAACGTGCATTTTTCGGCCCATGAACCAGCAAACCCCGGAGTGAACCGACGGAGCAAGTTGCAAGAACCGGAGCGAATGACATCACACGCGTTTTGACGCGGCGCTGGGAAAGGCAATTTGTTTGCCTTGTGATGTGTGTGATGTGCGTGCCAATGTAGAAGTTCTTTTAAGACGTCAACCCCAAAATGAAAACAACACTATATGGGTGTCTTTGAAACAACATGTGTATATATACAAAGCCATAGCATTTCTTCTTGCTATTGGCTTTTTAGTAGACGCGTTTGGCATCGTTTTGGGCCTCGTTTGGCATGCTTTCTGGTCTAAGAACTCTCCAACGACGCCAGGTTGACGAGACCAAGCGTAAGATCCTCCAGGTGGTGTGGGGACTGTGGTTGGGAACCAGACCGCAGGTGTGGATCAGCTCCCAAAGATGGTGATGTGCATTGTGCATCAATCAATATATTCTATAGTATTTTTTACATATCGATGTAGATGAAGACATATTAAAAAATACAATACACGGACCAAAGAGTTTTTGGAGGAATCTCCCCGGCATCTGAAAGAGACATGGTCATGTGCATGGCAGTTCCATGTTAGGTCCGAAGTCTGAATCCACCAAACCGCAACCCGTCGTGGTCGTCTCTCCCCCACGGTCTCCCAGCCCTAGAGTGGCCACGTCAATCAGTGGCAACGCCTGCAGGAGATCGAAAGGAAAGAGAAGGAGAAGCACGAGAAGGACCACGGAGCGATCTCGCTTCTCGCGGCGGGAACGCGGACGGACGAAAACAGGTACCGAAGCAGTTCCGAAACTCAGCAAAAAAACACAGATCGGTCTTTAGTCTTTCCCAAAACGGGTTTGATATGTTTGGAAGAACAGAACAGTTTCTTTTGTTCTTCATGTCTGCCATCCCTCAACCTTCCGGACGGATTGGGGTTCTAGCAAAGGGGAGACTGGGTTGGATTGGGTCATTCCATTCTACGTCCCCAAACTACGGATCAGACAACCCCATGATCATACGTCCTAAAGTGACATATCCCCACAAGTAGACATGGTGAAACGTCCGAAAAGGGGCTCATTATCATTCTCTCGTGAGGAGGAGGCTGAGAAGGAGCTGCGGAAGCAGGAGGCCGAGCTGGAAGAAGAAGTGTGGTGACATGAGACTGGTCGGGGATTGTCTCAGACTTACAGTGGTAGTTGTTTGGGAAGATCTTCTTGTCGTTTTCATCCCTTCTTTGGGAATGATATTAATATGTTGTTTTTTGGTTTCCGGGAGGTGCAACCAAACGGTGGCGTGCTGCTGGAATGCGGCTGAATCGGCATTTTGCCACAACACCAAGTTGTTTCAACCATCCGAGCATCAAGCATTGTCCGACTTGGGGGAGAAGCTCGAACATGGATGACGGAGCCCCAAGCAAAGGACATGAAACACAAAGGGTGTCTATAGTTTCCATTGTTTATACCAATAAAGTGTATAAGGCAGTATACATCTTCAACCACCATGGCATGAAACGTCCTTCGATTTCTGCTTCTAGAAAGCACAAGTTACGACCTCCAGGCCGAGGTCAAAGAGTTTCAGAAGCGGAAGGAGCCGCTTGGCGACACGTTTTTAGCTGAGTGAGTGGAGCGCACCGAACTTGGAGGTGATGATGACGTCTGGTCACTTTGGAAGGTAAGACTTGAACATAGTTGAACACTTCTGCAGTTTATTGCGAAGATGATGTTGGGAAAGAAATCAGCACCGGTCATGCACATGGAAGAGGTATCGCTGGGGTTTGCTTAGTGCTAGAGTTAGAGCCGCCAAGGGTATGCTACAGAGGGTCAGCGGCAGTGCAAGCAGTTTGTGCATTTGGTAACTCCCTATATTCGACAAGTCTCACTGGACTGTGGGGAATGACACGCCGCAAGCCTTCACTGGAAGAATCGCAAACATCTACTGGCAAAAGTCTCTTTGGATCTCTTTGGTTTCTGGTTGCACAGGGTTCAAATAGGAACAAGGACGCTACTAGGGGCTCCTGGCATCGCCACTAGGAGGCTACTAGGGGCTCTCACTACTAACAAGCACACTTGTTGCACAGGGTTCCCTATTGGCCTTTCATGTTTTTCTTGGGTGCCCACGAGTACTGTGGTGTCGCCGTCGCCATAACTGGTCAGTCTCCAAACGTAGCTCTCGCGACTCCTGTGAAAACGCAGAGCTTGTGCGCCTAGAGCTTGGGTACAATCCTGCAGTGCGTGTAGGTGTTGCCCATGCTGCGGATCCGCTTCCTCTCGGGGTCGCTTGCTACTGAACTTGAGAATGAGGAGTTGCACCCGATCTCGGAAAGTGACAAACCTGTGAGCGCGTGGAAAGAACACCTGGCAGCCCGGCTGAAGATTCTCCAGGTTTTGGCATGCCGACTCTTGCAGGAGGAGATGCACCTGGAAGATGAAGCTCCTTTGACCCAGAGTCACAGCTGCAGAACCATGGTTTTCGACGCTCAGTCAGCTGGACTGACGCTCAGTCAGGATGGTGAGAAGGCCTGGATCCGGGCATCGTGGAAGCCATGCTGGCCACTCGGAGGTCGTTTTCGATTGCCGGGGGGGCTGAACAGGATTCAGAAGGAGAAAATGACCAGACAGCTTTCGATGAGGCAAGTCGGGGTAAGAAGGATTGCGTTTGGCCAGCTGACGGTGCTCAAACAGGAGATGGCGCAGCAGCTATGTCTGGGCAAGTCAGAATGGGCACTCGGAAGTGGTGCAAGACTTGGTAGAGGCCAGAGCCGACCCAAATGCACCAACTCCGGGCCCACCTAGCTGGCGCTACCACACCCGCCCTCCACCCATCCCTTGCCATACGGTGCCATCCTCGACTGAAACCCCTCGCGCAGCAACTTGTCCCGGAACCGAATGCACCGACCGAAGAAGGGTTAGGTTGGAGGCCATCGCTATTAGGTTGGAGGCCACTACAGCAAGTAAGTAGCTACTAGGTTGGAGTTTCTTCGATGTTTTTCTCCGAGGCTTGAAGTGCAAGCCAAGCTCGACGAGGAACGCCTCAAGGATCGGGGAGACACCGACGAGTACGGGAGAGAGTAGGGACGAGTACGGACGGAAGAACATCCGAGCACGAATAAACAGTAGCTTCTAGCTACTAAGTAACTAGTAATGGCCTCCAACCTCATAGGGATGGCCTCCACGGTGCGTAGCTTCTAGCTACTAGTGAAAGGAAAGGCATATGCAAAGAGGCGAAGTAAGTCACAGGTTAGACTCAGACCACCACCACAGGGACCCCTCCACCACCCAGCGTTCGTCCACGAACGTCTTGAAAGGCACCAGTTTAAAGAGGTGAAAGATGGACCACAGAGCACATTGATGACTACACATACAACTAATTGATTACACAATGTGTCTACTGCATCTCAAATCCCTTGGGTGCGGGTCTCTTCATGTATCTACAGCGTGTCTGACTGCGAGGAGTTGGAGCGCCGTCAAGAAGAGAAGCGCTTGAAGCGCGAAGAGGAAGCTGCCAAAGACGCACAGAAGGCGCCTGCTACGGCTGCTGCTGCTGCTGCTGAGGAGGATTCCAAAAGGCTTATCCACCTGACCAAGCCGTCAGCAGGTTGTTCTAATTCCCCCCCTGCGGCTCATGCTGGATTGTAACAAACAGGTAGGATGTGAACCAATCTCAACATCACCGCCAAACCCTGAGGCTTTGAAGCACATTCTCAATGATTCTTCCTTTCGGTGGGGTCGACAAATCCCTGGAGCTTCTGGATGTGCGGACCTCGAAGAAAACGCCCCATCGCTACTAGGTTGGAGGCCATCGCTAGTAGGTTGGAGGCCATCGCCCTTCTTTTTCCGAAAGACTTGACCGATCTCCAGGAATTTCCTGCAAGCTGGGCAAGCACTCTAATTACTAGGGATGGCCTCCAACAAGCTGGGCAAAGCAGTCATCACCTCATCATGCCATGCGCGTTCGCTCCCACCGATCGTTTGGGCGACATCCACGTCTATATGCCTCATCCAAGCATCAATGATCCTCCAAAAACCATGGACATCCCGCCCTTAGTAGAGGAAACCCAAAGGCCATGCCATCCACTTCCACCCCCTCATTAACCTGTAAGGCCAATGACCCTGTCATAAGTCCAGCAGTTGTTGTTGACGTGTGTTCAGTTTCTTCACTGGATCTTCTTGAGCCTCTCCTCCTCCCCAATCACCCAAACCCAGTTGACAACCCTTTGGAGGCAAAAAGTCTTCAGCTCCTCAATCTGCAGCAAGAAGCTAGTAGGTTGGCCATCGCTACTAGGAACAAGAAGCACCTTACTATTATCCATCCATCCTCATTGGCTCACCAGAGTCCGAGTCAAAAAGGCAGTGGAAGTCCCCAGGCGGCGGAGACCTCGCGCTTGCTGAACACGAAGGGTCAACGGCAGGCGAGCCGCGGGCTGACCGCGGCGTGTACCGCCGCCGCCGCTGACCACCACGTGTGCAAGTTGTTTGGTCTCCGGTTTTGTGAGTCGCTACTCTGGGCACCCCCTATTCCACTCACTGTGTGGAAGGGGACATTCGTGGAACCCGGGGCTCTTCGTGGACGTTTCGTGGAAGGGCCAGGAGGAAAACCCATCCTAATAATTAACAAACACCCAGGAACCTTCGCAGAACTTTGTGAAGGTATTTTTGGGGCACTAACTTCATCAATTTTTGCTGATCCCCATTCTCCACACACCCTCCATTTAGCCTTCACTTGAGGCGATGAGATTGCTCAGTGGGCCATTTACAGCTGGGTTTGTGCAGCACCCCCCCTGTTTGTGTGTTCCCAGCCCCAAAACCAGGCAGTAACTGACTCAACATGATTGGTTCACACCCTTGGCATCGCGCCAAATCCATGGCTTCTCCATGGATTTGGGACTCGTTCAAACCGCTCCACATCGCTCACGTCCGTCGGTCTTCTGCACCGCGTGGCCAGTCGGTGGGCTTCAAGCTGAAGCCCAGCATCCTTTGAGTGAAAAGGGACGCCGTGGGAGGGAGTGGTGCCAGGAACAGAAGTGTTTTGAATGCAGCCAGATGCCGTGGTGAAGCAAAAGCCAAGATGGAGACTCTTCTTTTGTACAAAAGGATATAGTATCATATAACTGTTTAACAGTGTTTGCTTACTTGTGTTTTTTTGTTTTCTAAAGTCCCAATGGATTTGGTGATCTATCGGGTGCAAAAGCTGTAGAGCCTGATTCTCACAGCGGTTTGTCCAAAGAAGCGCTTCACAAAGCCTGTGATGATGAGATCTTGACTGGGCACACCTGCCAGCCTGTCGGCGGCATATTTTTTTATGACAGAAACATCAAATGCTTTCTTGTGGTATCGAATTCAGAATGCATTTGGACATGGGATGTTTTATCTATTTTTTCAACAGTTTTCTTTCATATGGAATGGAACATATTTCAACAATTTTCAAAAGCTTTTGATTGATTTTGCGATTCTTTGTGGATCTTCCATCTATATCTTCTTGAGGATTCCCAATCCGAACTGACCAGCATTTTGAACTAGACTCTCCTGTGGGGCACAACTTCTCGTATTCAGAACTTCCGGCCATATTTAAAACACTCACGTTACACGCGACACTCGGGTCGTTCAAAAGACCTTTTATCGCAAATGGGTCAAAGTAACAACAACAGCAACAACAACGACAACAACAGCAACAACAACGACAACGACATCACCGACAACGACAACGACATCACCGACAACGACGTCAACGACAACGACAACGACATCACCGACAACGACGTCAACGACAACGACAACGACGTCAACGACAACGACAACAACGACAACGTCACATGGTTTGTGGGTTCCCCCAAAACATGCAGCCCTGAGGATTCGACAGATGAAGAGGTTGGTGTCGACTTGCCAGGCTGACACCGGTGGGGAATTTCCACACCGCCGGGTGGCCGAGCGGTGTGAGTGGGGGTGGAGCTGGCTCCACGTCAAGAGCAGAAAAAGAACATTGGACCGTTTTGGGGGTCAATGGGGCGGCATATATGGCAGTCCCATGGAGTGTCTGGGTGATGGATTCAGAGTAGATGGCACATGATTGATGACAACAAGATGACGCACGCCTCAGACTTCATTTCTTTTTTAAAACAAACTTGTGGTTTCTGTTTTCTTTTGTTGTTTCATCTGCTCTGCAAACAATTTTCGCAACGACCAGCTACTCCAGCCTTCACGCGCTGCAGAGGGGCTCAAAGCGAAGGGAAGGACGGTCGGGGGCGCGAAGTCCACGGCCAGGCCGTCCGGACGATGAGACTAATCAGTTACCGTTCAGAATTCGCTGCATGGTCCTTGGTCAAGAAAAACCGAACCTATGGTAAGCCTGAGTTTGAACGATTTTTTTTTCTCAGAAATATCCTCATATCAACTCAGGAGCTGCTTGAGGACCTTAGGATTTAAATGGATTTAAGATGATTTAAGGATATTGAAGGGTTAGGATTTTGCTGGGTTTCCATTAAGGTCTTTGGAAGTCTGGGGCAAAATCGGATGTGAATCGGTAGCCAATCTGCATGCCAGGTTTTTGGCCTCGCGATGGCGCTCAAGGTGGAGGGGCGAAGAGAATGTGGCGTTTTCAGCACGCATTCGGAGGTAGAGGCGGTAGAGGTAGAGCGACACGAACTCGAAGAGTAGGATAAAACATATGAAAACACTTGACCTTTGGGGT
The DNA here is from genome assembly GCA_963970005.1 of Durusdinium trenchii. Classification (NCBI taxonomy): domain Eukaryota; class Dinophyceae; order Suessiales; family Symbiodiniaceae; genus Durusdinium; species Durusdinium trenchii. Next base: position 141,059 of record CAXAMN010025250.1, read on the forward strand.
GGCTTAGTGTTTGGTTCTCTTGCGGAATCCAACTTCCGACGAGGCAACCCTTGGCGGTTTCTACCATTGAAGTCAGCATAGAAAGTCGAAGCCTTCAGGTTGCCCCAGAGATGGCATATTCACCATACCCTGTGAAGAGGGGCTTGTGCTGCTGGTTGGTCAAGGATTTGCTCTGGATCTTCGGGCTGAATTTCTGGTTTCGGTCTCCAAAGCAAGCCAACATGCTTAAATATTTCGGGCTTCGCCTAGCCAGCAAATAATCTTCAACCCTCTTGGGGGGACTGGCTTCTGCACTCAACTTTAACAGGATGTGGAGGCGAACCCCGCTATGTTCAAGCAAGGACGCTAATGGGTGGAGGCCATCGCTAGTCACAAGAAGCTACTGGTAGCTATTTGCTACAAAACATGCGGTCATACAAGGATGGCTCGGGAGTCAGCCTGGGTGAGACGCCTCATCCATCAGCCGTGGCTCAGATCACATGCCGACCACTCAAGGGCGATATGTTTGTGGTGGAGGTGAACGAAGAGGCGCCCAGTGGTTCAAGCGGCGAAAGAAGAAGAGTCAGTGTCATGCACCATAGATACTATATACGAGTATTACGAGTATTACATATATAATACATATACACCCTGGAAGACTAACATGGACCCTGAAAACCACTGGTTGGTAGAGGAAAACAATCTTCCACGGGGCCATTGTCAGGGTCTATGTTAGTTTTCGGGAGTGTATATGCCATCATAGGCCCAGGAGATGCATCAAAATTGTTGTGACCTCACTTCTAAAGTAAACTCCCCGAGCCACCTTTGACCAAAAAGGCCACGGTGGCTGATCTCAAAACGTCCATCTGCGAGAAGCATTCGGAGCACCTCGGTTCAATGCGCGAGGGGGGAACTGGGCGGAAACTGGAGTGGTTCGATCTGAGTGTGTTCTTCATAAATAAATACAGAGACAAAGCAATCCTCACGTTCTTAAAGGCATTTGATCAAAAGGAGTGAGTTTAAGTGTCCATTCAGGAAGGCTTGAAATATCTTGAAATGAAGATCTTGGAAGCTCGCGCCTGCCTCATACAGAGAACTTGGGGAGGGAGGGGTTCCCTCGCAGGGAATCTAGTGACCGTGTGCCCAAGATGAATACAGACTGAAAAGGGACCTTGCTGTCAGGTTTTGAATCTCACAAGAGTGCGGACCTTCTTGCGATGTTTTGTAGTTTCCTTGGCTCCAACAGATTCAACAGCGTTCACGGCAGCAGAGCCAGCGGCTTTGTTACCGACAGCGGAGCCGTCACCATAGTTTATCATAGTTTGTTGTTGGGTGGCATCTGATCCTATGATGCTGTGGTACATGTTCTTTGCCCATGGTTTTGTTGAAGTTGAAGCTGAGGATGTTGGTGGAGCAACAGAAGCTCATCCACCAAGGGAAGATCCTGGATGATAAGACCTTGGTCAAGGCCCGGACCGGGCGCCACCAAAACCGCTCTCTTCCGGCGCGTCCAGCGTTCGGATGCCCCGACCTGGGCCCAGGGTGTCCGTTCGCCAGTCGAGGGGTCAAGACACGTCAAGACACATCCGAAGGAGTCTCCCATCGGTCTCGGAACACGTCTGGCCCTCCGGATCGGCCCTCTTTGGGCCACCGGGCTGGCTCACTGGGCTCACTTGGCGAGCCGGCGAAGGGCGGCGAAGGGCCTGCATGGCGCCCCTTCAAACCTCCGGGGTCGCGACCGGGGTTCCCGGCTGCGAGAACCGCGCGCCGAAGAGCGCGTGGCTTTGGACGGAGGACGTGGGCATCAAGGAGGGCGAGTTTGTGGTCGTGATGGTCGCCAAGGTGAGCTGACGTCCTTCACCACCGGGCACCCGAAAAAAACGGGACCGGTTTTGGATTTGGTGTTCGAACACGGGGGGAGGTGGGGTATGTTTGGTTGTCAGATTTGCGGTGCTTGTTTGAAGAGTGGGTGTGGGTACGTATGGGTACCTGTTAGGAACGAACGTGTGATTTTGTCATAGCTCTTCTTTTGCTAGAAACAAGTGCCACGCTAGTAGTAACAGGTGCCTTACTAGTAGTAACAAGAAGCTAGTAGAAACAAGTGCCACGCTACTAGGAACAAGTGCCTTACTAGTCATAGTAATTTATTATGATGATATTATTCATATGATTTTCAACAGTAGCCATGTCTCCTATTGACATCTATTAGATATTAGACTCTTATTTTGTTGCTTCAACATGCTTTCAAACAGTGATTGTGTTTCTTTCTTGCTTGCTTCCCTTCTATGTGCTATGATGGCCTCCAACCGTTCGTAGCTTCTTGTTCCGTTCGTAGCGATGCACCTTGTTACGTTCGTAGCTTCTTGCACCGCTGCCAGGCCAAGCCTCCGGCCACCCCTGCACCCGCAGCCACCCCTGCACCGGCGGCCACGCCGAGCCCGGCACCAGCAGCAGGCCGTGGCGGCTCTTCTGGCGGTGCCAGCTGGGTGAGGTAGTTGAGAGGGCCTCTCTCTGTCTCTTCCCTTTGAAAACCCCTTCTTGAGGCCTTATGAAGAATTTGGTCTCATGAAGTTGCAAAGAACCGGGTTTCGAGCGGAAGAGAGCACTACCATCCATGAAACGCCGCAGAAGGTCAGACCGGAGCAGATGATGGGTCATTCAGTCAGAGAACATCTGATGGGATCCTAATAAAAGACCGTAACCATGGTAGTTGCCCACGTGCATAATATGTACAATAGAGTTGCCCATGTGATGGTGGACATGACTGTCACTTCTTGGTTCCGGCCCCCCAAATGCATCCAATCGCGTTCAGAGTTCAGACCGACCATTTGCTTTCAACAGAAGGTGTAGGAGAGGTGATTTTTCAGGAAAGACCAACCTGATAGCGATGGCCTCCAACCTGGTAGCTTCTTCTTCCTAGTAGTAATGCCAGGAGCCACTAGTAGCTTCTTGCCACTCGTAGAAATCTGAAGGGGTCATCACCCATCCAAACACATGATCTGATCACACGCAGGCACACCAGCCCCTGCGCCCGGGGTCAACACTGGAGCGGTGCAGGGCTGAGAACAGCTTGGTTGTGAGGACCTTTGTAACAGTACAGAATGCTAGTAGCTTCTTTTTACTATTGTTACTACTACTACTACTACTACGACTACTACTACGACTACGACTACCACTACCACTACCACTACCACTACCACTACCACTACCACTCACACTCACACTCACACTCACACTCACACCCACACCCACACCCACACCCACACTCACACTCACACTCACACCCACACCCACACCCACACCCACACCCACACCCACACTCACACTCACACTCACACTCACACTCACACGCACACCCACACCCACACTCACACTCACACTCACACTCACACTCACACTCACACTCACACCCACACCCACACCCACACTCACACTCACACTCACACACTCACAGCTCGGCTTGTGTGGTTTCCTGTGTCCAGCTTCCTCGGTCCCACTGTCTCCCAGGCCGCGGCCGCCACAGTGGTGAGCGGCGCCGCGGCCGAGTCGCCGGGGCGCCCAGTCCGGGTGACTCCAGTCCCTGCCCCAAGCATCGAAACAACAATCACCTATTACTATATCATAGAAAAAGCCATGAAAAAGAACACAGACACCTAAAGATGTCTTTTTTTTTCAGAAGTTCTTCATCCTTTTTCTTTCCACGGAATCGGTCGGATCGGTTCGACCCTCAAGGACGGTGCAGCAGCTGATGGAGATGGGCTTCGAGCGAGCACAAGTGGAGCGCTGCCTCCAGGCGAGTGGCGAGTCATGGCGAGCTGTGGAGACGCGTTCTCCGAACGTTCCGGGGCGCGCACCGCACTAGCCAGCTGGCACGAGGATACGAACGGAAGCTCAAGAGGATGCTGCGAACCGAAGGGAACAGATCGTTGCCGCGGGCGCTCGTGAGTCCATGAAGTCCCAGTTGTTCAGTTGGACCAAGTTGGTGGATTTGATGTTTGATTTGGGGAGGAAGGTTGATGGGCAGCTTAAGAAGACATACAGGTGATGTTCACTTTTGGTTGATTGGGGCGGACTTGCCAGGTTCCATTTTGGAAGTGGGACTTATATTCTTTGTTAACTTAGAAAATGACTCCAATTTCATGGCAATGGAACACGCAAAAATGACGCTCTCAGCGACCCGTTTCCCTTCAGCGAAGTGTTTGAACATGAACCTCTCAACATGGATAAGCCAGCTAGCTGCAGAGTTTCGCTTGGAGCATTACTTTGCCAACTTATGACTGACAGGGTGTGGAGGAGATTTCCAGATCTGGTCTGTTGGATTTTAGGATTTGCTTCACTGTCTTGATGGGTTGTCCATTCGGAAGTCAGGTGCCTAGACTAGGCTCAGAGTGTTCCGGTTCAGTCTTCAGCAGTGCTCCGGTTTGTTGGGCGAAGACTTGCTTCCGCACCCGGCCAGGCCCCAGACTTTGATCCAGCATCTTCCAATCACCGTATCTATCCCCCCCCCAGTCATCAGCCAAACTCTCTCCCCAGTCACCCGAGTGGCCGCCCCAAACAAAGCTCCCGACTACCTTCCCTCCGGTCCCCACGGGAAGAGCGGCGGAACTGTAACTCCCCCGGCACACCGCCTCTTGGAACGGCCGCGGAACTGGAACTCCTCAGGCGGCCTTCGGAAATCCTGACCGGGCGGTGGAGTACCTCATGCCGGGATGCCCACGGTCCCGGTAGGGAGTGACCGGGAAGGATTCCGGGGGGCGAGAGAGATCAAACCGGGTAGAACAGGACGTTCAGTGGTCCCCGTTTTTGGGATGGGGCTGGATTCAGAAGCAACAGGGTGTTCCACTCTGCTTCTACGGCGCATGCGCATTAGCAGCTACATTGATAGGGTAGGCACAGTGCTTGCTTCAAAGATCAACAAAACATAACAAAATGCTTGCTTCATCTGTCTGGGTCACCCTCCTGTCCTTTCTCAGAAAACAACATCGGACACCCATCACTCAAACACTCCATGGGACTGCCATAGGACTGCCGATCAGAGTTGAGGTGGTTGACTGGGGGTCAATGTAGGATAATGTAGGCATATATGGCAGTCCCATGGGTCGCGTCTGGGTCAATACACAGAGACCTCCGCCTCACCAACCCGATCTCCGGAGAGATCCCCCTCCGCGTGTTCCGCGTTTCTGCGAACAGGAGTGGCATCCCCGCGGGGCTGATGGCCGGAACGCTCGGGTGGGTAGTCCCTTTTTGGGGGGTCACAGAGAGGTCCGAGCCGAAGCCCGGAATTCTTTTTCCATAGATGTTCAACCATAAAATAGATGTTGGATGATGGTTGGAACCATTTGGAACTTGTCACAGTTGTTCTTTTTGTTTTTCTCTGGTGCGAAGAAAGGATGCTTTCTTGGTGGTATTCTTTTTGCGACCATTGGTCCGTTTTCTTTCTGTTACTTGAAGACGATGTGCATTCGTTGGAGGTGGTGCTTCCTCAACGGAACGAAGCTGTGCGTGTTTTGCGGGTCAAAGCCAAACCATGTGAAAGTATGCAGATGTACATGTTCGGGGGCAGGGTCGTTCTTGGTCTCTTCAGAAGCGGGTTCCGCCCAACACACTTCTGAACAAACACTGAAAGAGGTCGAAACACGAGCTCTCCATGGGGGATGGTTTCTTGATAGTGAGGTCAGTTCCAACTTGGGAACGAGGCCCTGGAGGACAAACCTTGAGGTGTCTACTTCAAAAAATCTTCATCTACACAGGGAAGGGCCTTGTCGCTTTTGTTCTATATAATATATTCTCTGGCGCGCTCCCCTTGCAGTCGCAAGGGGTCGGCGGATATATATATATATATAGATATATTTACCCTGGGAGTCAAAGACTACAAAAAGAATGGTCTGACTAGGGTGCCTGAAAGGGACTGTCCTTTACTTCGGAAAAGTATCGTCTTTGGACTTCAAGGGTTTATATATTGCGTATAATCTGATTCAGGGGATTGGGGACACCTCAAATCCAAGCTTCGCCGGGTCGTTCACCTGATGCGTCGGGGGGTCGACACGGTCGACACGGTCGACGTCGCTGCGGTCGCACTGATGCTCGGTGGGTACTGCCGGTGCACGAGGCAGAGGAACCTGCAGCTGGTGCGCCAGCGGGTGGTGATGTGCCAATGGAAGGAGGCTTGACAAGCAGAGAGTGGAAAAGAGGTGTCGGAGGTTGGGGCCCTCTTTTCTCTGTGTTGTTCAATTTGTTCAACTGCCTTTCTTGAGCCCTTTCATTGGAGTTTCTTTGCTTTTTGGAGCCTTTTGTTGGGATGGTTGTTGCAGATTGTTGTCTTGACAAACCTTTTGAGCCCTAGCCACACCTCCTCAATTTTCACACCTATAGTCTCTCCGAAAAGTCTGATTTGCAACTCGAATCCACTCTGAAAAGTGGACCTCCCACTTGTCCAGGCTGGTGCGAGTGTTGAGCTTCTTTCTGTAGGTCTTTTCCGCCTCAAAAGGCTTCGGCTCGACTCACTCGACTCACTGGCCAATAGTGATCCATCGGCCGGTCTGGTGATCTCCAGAGGCGGAGGTGGAGGCGGTGGCCCCGCCATGACTGGAGCCTTCCCGGCGATGCCACCGCCCGGTGCTGGCGGTGGGGGAGGCGGAGGCGGTGAGGGCTGGACAGGGGCTGGACCGATGGCCTTTCCATCCACATGGCCTCCAACTAGGTTTAGGGTCCATGATTCTTGGGGATAGAAATGCATAGGACCCTAAGACCTTAGGGTTTTGGTTCTTGATGCATGATTCTTAAGTGCTCCGCTGCCTCGCGTCGCTGAGCACGGAACCGCCACCGGTTCGGAGGGAGCGCGCTCCGCGGTCGCGTCGCTCGGATGTCTACTTGCAGCTCGGGGCCGGTGTGTGGAGCACTCCAACAGAGGTTGAAGGACCGTATAGACAATCCCATAGGTACCCCAGGGCCCTATTTACGGTCACTCAACCTCTGGCTTGGCCTAGAATCTGAAAAGGAGCACTTCGGGCTGTTTCAGAAGTGCTTCGGGATTGTCTGTCTATCAAAGCGGTTGGTGTGATTCTGATGCCAACCGCTTTCCCAGTGAAACTGTGATTCTGCTTGTTTGTCCGCCAACGCAGTTCTTGTTTCGTTCACCCGGCAAGTTGCAAAGAGACCGCTGCATTTGAGCACCCATTGAAACAGTACCCCAACAAGTTTTCGAATCAGAACAAACCATGTCCCTCACCCCTCCAGAAAGACTTCGCCTGCTTGATCCATGCATTCCAGCTTCTTGTTCTATGTCACTTTGATCAAACTGCACTGCAAGAAGCTATCGCTAGTAGGGCGGCCATCGCTACTAGTAGCTAGAAGCTACTAGCAACAAGGTGCAGTCCATGCACTGTCCATGCAGGTGGCGGCGGCGGCGGCGCCACAGTGGCCGAGTTGGAAGAGCTGCGAAACCATCCGCGCCGGGCAGCCTGGCAGGGGCCCGGTGGAGCAGACCGGATGAGACGTTGGGTTCGGAGATGGAGAGGGCGATTGCTCCGAGGACGTCAAGGATTCAATACACGAACAAGGACGCTACTAGGAGCAAAGGGCATCGCTACTAGGAACAAGGGCCTTACTACTATAGTAACAAGAAGCTAGTAGAAACAAGAATTAGTAAATAGAATTAAAAGTGCTACTAGGACCTTTTGCTCTTTTGCTCTGTGCTCTACTAAGTGACACATCGACAGAAGGACCGGTCCTTTCTCGCACTCGGGTATGTCTTAAGAGTTTGACCATCCTGACGTGGATGGTATGTTTGACCATCGACTCTTTGACAGCACTTCTAAGAGGTCCAATCGACACGAGTCGAACGGCTGAGTCATGTTTTGGACCGTCAGGAACCTTGGCTTCGTTCGTTGCCACCATCGGATCATCCGTGTGGTAGTCGGAGGGGATCCACACTTCTTCTCAAGACTGGAAGTGGAATACCACCCACAAAGGAGCGGACGCGAAGACCAAGGGGGCTCCTGGCCTTCCAAAGGGCCGACGAACGGAGCGCTACGAACGGAGTCCCACGGGTTCGCCCCGTGAAGCGTCTACGAAGCGTGAAGGAACGAGCCTTGAAGAGGCGGTTGGAGTGGGACCTTTTTCGGTGATGAGGGTAGAGTCTTATAGTGGTAGTGTTGCATCCGGGATGAGATCATCCGTGTTGGGTCGGGAAACTGAGTCCGTCCCATGAATTGTGCCGGTCTGGACCTCCAACCTGCGGACCTCGCGCGGGCCCAGCTCTTTGTATTTGGACTCCCTTCCGAAAACTCGAGCGGGATCTTCTTCATGGCGCTAGAGTCTTCTGGAGCGCCACATCCCAGTTCTGAAATTTTCTGGTGCTCAGACAGAGTCCGGAAGTCTTGTTTGGAGCCATCCGACCACCATGACCCTCGGCTCTCTTGCCCTGCCTCCAATTAGAGGCTTTGGCGAGCTGGCGGCAGCTGTGGCCGCCAACCCCCAGGCCGTGTTGTTGTGTTTTTTTTGGCCTGGAGGCTGGGGACCTTGAGACGGTTGGGGCTTTGCTTTGGCGGAATTTTCCAATTCCAAAAGATGGGGCCATCGTCCGAACCAGTAGAAGAGTGTCCGAAATTGCAGTAGAATCTTGGTGAGTTTGCCTCCACATGGCAATGTAAGCAATTTTGGGCCTTGCTACAGTATGATCAAAGCCGGGGTCGACCGTACATTTTGGATTGTGTCAATCTCGTTCCAGCCTTCCAGCCTTTCCGGGACGGAACAGCCCGGCCCTAGCTGTAGCTACTAGTAGCGTTCTTGCTACTAGTAGCGATGCCCTTGTTACTAGAAGCGATGGCCTCCAACCTATTCCTAATAGTAATGCCAGGAGCTACTAGTAGCGTCTTGCTACTAGTAGCAATGCCCTGTTACTAGTAGCGATGGCCTCCAACCTAGTAGCTTCTTGTTCCTAGTACTGCCAGGAGCTACTGCCCTTGTTACTGGTAGCTTTTGGTTCCTAGCATTAATGCTAGGAGCTACCAAGGAGCTATTGGTAGCTTCTAGCTCCTGGTAGCGATGCCCTTATTACTAGTAGCTTCGTGTTCCTAGTAGCGATGCCAGGAGCTACTGCCCTTGTTACTAGTAGCTTTTGGTTCCTAGCATTAATGCTAGGAGCTACCAAGGAGCTATTGGTAGCTTCTAGCTCCTGGTAGCGATGCCCTTGTTACTAGTAGCTTCGTGTTCCTAGTAGCGATGCCAGGAGCTACTGCCCTTGTTACTAGTAGCTTTTGGTTCCTAGCATTAATTCCAGGAGCTATTGGTAGCTTCTAGCTCCCGGTAGCGATGCCCTTGTTACTAGTAGCTTCGTGTTCCTAGTAGCGATGCCAGGAGCTACTGCCCTTGTTACTAGTAGCTTTTGGTTCCTAGATTCCTAGCATTAATGCCAGGAGCTATTGGTAGCTTCTAGCTCCTGGTAGTGATGCTCTTGTTACTAGTAGCTTCGTGTTCCTGTTATCGATGCCAGGAGCTACTGCCCTTGTTACTAGTAGCTTTTGGTTCCTAGCATTAATGCCAGGAGCTATTGGTAGCTTCTAGCTCCTGGTAGCGATGCCCTTGTTACTAGTAGCTTCGTGTTCCTAGTAGCGATGCCAGGAGCTACTGCCCTTGTTACTAGTAGCTTTGGTTTCTAGCATTAATGCTAGGAGCTACCAAGGAGCTATTGGTAGCTTCTAGCTCCTGGTAGCGATGCCCTTGTTACTAGTAGCTTCGTGTTCCTAGTAGCGATGCCAGGAGCTACTGCCCTTGTTACTGGTAGCTTTTGGTTCCTAGCATTAATACCAGGAGCTATTGGTATAGCTTCTTGCTCCTGGTAGCGATGCCCTTATTACTAGTAGCTTCGTGTTCCTAGTAGCGATGCCAGGAGCTACTGCCCTTGTTACTAGTAGCTTTTGGTTCCTAGCATTAATGCCAGGAGCTATTGGTAGCTTCTAGCTCCTGGTAGCGATGCCCTTGTTACTAGTAGCTTCGTGTTCCTAGTAGCGATGCCAGGAGCTACTGCCCTTGTTACTCGTAGCTTTTGGTTCCTAGCATTAATGCCAGGAGCTATTGGTAGCTTCTAGCTCCTGGTAGCGATGCCCTTGTTACTAGTAGCTTCGTGTTCCTAGTAGCGATGCCAGGAGCTACTGCCCTTG
>CAXAMN010025250.1:156841-168135 GCA_963970005.1 Durusdinium trenchii
CCATATATAACCCAGATGTTTTCTATGTGGTGCCCATTACAAGCATCCACGTTACCCTAAGTTCACTAATTTATCCACCAGCAGCTTGGACCCATGAAATGCAATAGACAACAACGGCGATGCAGATACTTTGTCCTACAGATAGGGGATCTGAACGGACATGGATCGGCTGGCAGAACGCTAAAAAAGACCCAGCAGCAATCCAGCAGCTATGTCCTTACAAAATGGGTCTTTTGTTTTTGACATCTTGAGGCCAGAGATCCGCTTTGAACAGTGAATTCCATATAAAACATCGGGGCATGACCCCTGCATAATGTCTAATCTTGAGATGGGCAGCTACCCGGGGCATTGGTGCTTAGACCGGTCAGTTTGTACAGCCTACTTTTTGACACCCCTACTCATTTTGTAGGGGGGGGTATGCCCCCCAGGTTTATACCTACAAAATGGGGCCTTGACCCCTTAGGGGTAATTGTAAAGGGGATGTTTAAAGGATTTTGAAGGAATCATCAAGGGTGGAAGTGGAGAATGCATGGTTTCCGGGCTCGTTCGGGTGAGCATGTGGAAACATCCGAAGACCAAACAGATGGTTTTCCACTTCCATGATGATTTCAAGGAGTGCATCAAGGTGGTCGTTCTCCGTGTGTAAAGTACAACGGCGTTTGTTTCACATTGTTGCCAGGTGAGTGTAGTAGGTCAAAGGGAATGGTGGTGCTGATATTGGGTGTACAGGGTGTACTCCATGTCCAGTGGCCTTTCGCAAGGATATCACACTCCTATTGAGGATGAAACAGGAACACTGCTTGAAGTGGGACTCTCCAAAACCACCTTTCTTCTTTCCAAGACAACGCTGTGGACACTTGCTCCTTCAGGTCTGGTAGGAAAAACCACCGTCTCTTTTCAAAAGGCTCGGAGGTCAACTTGAAAAACCAGGCTCTGGGTGTTCGCCCGAACCGGAGAAGCTCACATGGCTAGTAAAACATGTTTTTCCCGTTCTCGTCGTCACAGCATGTTGGACTCACCATGACTCGGTCTCAGAAGTCCAGATCTCCCAACCCTCAGAGTTGAAACGATCTCTGAGGGACCGGGGCCCTGTGCTCGGGCGGAGCGTCGCGCCGGTCTCGGGTGCGCGAATCGACTCTGCCTCGGTCTCGGGTGCTGCGGGAATGGAGTCACTGCTGCTGCCGAATCGAGGTCATTCCGAATGGATTTGGGGACGTACCCTATGACATACTGCAGGTTGTAGGGCTTTCTGAGGGTTGAGGGGTTGGAGACCAGGATGCCAAGCGAACTTTGAACACATCGGTGAAACGGAACGAATCGCTTTTGAAGATGGTTCACCTTGAGTGAACCAGCCATGGGTGCCAACCATGGAGTCCCATGGCCGTGGCCCAATGGATCTTCGAATACTGAGAGTTCAGGTGGATGGTTCCGTAACTTGTGGCCGCCCCCCCCACCTGGTTGACAATGACCAGCTTGAAACCTGAGGGCAAGCAGGGCTTCTTAGGCGGCAGTTCGTGTTTGCACCAGAGCGCAAGCAGCAGGTATGGAATTAGGCAGACAATTACTGGCTGGATCATTTCAAGTTGCAATGGATGCTCCATGATGACTAATGGTGTCTTTGGCAGTCCAAGTTGAGAAACGATGACCACCTAAGCCACTAGCATCCGCTAGCAATGCATAAAGTGCAGGTTGGGTGGGTTGAACATGTTGAACCATTTCACACCTTCTTTAAATATGCCTTTGTCGATTTTTAAAGGAGCTGATCCTATGAACCGTTTCCATGTGAGCTACGCAGCGGCCTGTTGAACCTGTTGTGCAACTGCCCCGCGGTCGAAGCGGCAGAAATTGGGAGAGGATGCTTGAGGATGCCCAGACGAAAGCGAGGTACACTTTCACCAGCAGCTCCATACGGGAAGTCAGACACCTGGCGAGTTTCATCTATTTTCACGTCCGAAAGGGTTTAAGATGCAGTGCCTTTCCGAAATGTGGCTACGGCATATGCTGTCAACAATTTGACAAGCTAGTTCTTTGATCGCTGGTCATCCAAAGCATCAGCGGTAGTTGGTGCAGGACAGAACGCGTCACCACTCGAAAAGAAGCGCTTGGTGTGAAGATCAATCCACACACCCCAGAGCTACGGTAAAGAGCGCTGCACTTCACTGGTGACCCCTTGGTTTTGCGACTTCTTCTGCCAGAAGAAGTCGCTTTGCCCACCGTTTCAAGTTGTGAGCTGGTCATAACTGGTCGCATTGCTTGGAGTCCCTTCCACCAGCGTTTCTTTAAAGGCTTCTTGCAGGGCGTCTGTCAGGGTGCAGGGTGTGTCGAATGATGTCGAATGGTCGAATGGTCCTGTGTCCATCTCGAACCTTGGATCGAAAAAACCAACATAGTTAGAGCAGACTTGCTTGGAGCCTGGGTTTTGCTATGTTGTACTGGGTGGACTACCTGTTTGACCTGTGTTTTGCTATGTTTTGATTGGTATTGGTCCCTGACGTGCAGGGCTATGACGCCGGGTTGTTGCAAATCACTAGTAATGACTAGTACTAGCTGCATGTGAGGACACAGTCCGGTCTGAGAATGAAGGTACCAGCATGTACCAGTCCACAACGAAAGCTTTCACCCCATTCATGGTCGCCCTGGTGCCATGCCGAATCCCCGCTCCTGCCGTATGCTGCCGCCGTGTGAGGTCGTCCAGTCCTTTTGATCCCTGGCTGTTCGAAGGGCACGGAATACCGAAGAGAAGCGATGGGATGGATGGCTGGTGAGACAACAAACAAGCCAACAAACCAACAAAGCAAGCAACAAGAAGCCATCTGCGGTCATTCATCACACCTCCAAGGAGGTTTGGTCTTTCTCTCCCAAGTGAACGAAGGAGCAGCAACCCGTCCAAGCACAATGTCTTTCGACAGGAAATCGCTGAGCCGCAGTGCAGGGTTGTTCTCATCCATATTATTCCATTTTAATACGTTTTAGAAGTCGAACCACCATTGTTTTTACTAAGGGGTTTACACTACAAAACCAGATCAACCATGTTAAACATGGTCTTTGACTTCCAGGGTTTAGACAAGTCTCCCCTGCAAGTCTCCATCCGAAGTGTCCAGGATGCAGAGAGGTGTTGTTTTTCCGCTTCTTTCGCCCGATTTATCGAGTCATCATCGAGTCTAAAACAATCATTAATACATGCACATATAATATATACCAGGGCCCTCTATACGGGCCGGTTAATGGACACCCTGAATCACCTCTTTTCGGGGCCCTGGTATAGACACCCCAAGCGGGGGGGCCCTGGTATAGATGATTTCTAGGGAGTCTAAATCTTAAATGGACACCTCTGGGCCCCTGGACACCCGTCCCCTTCCTGCCGTGTGGATCCACGTCCTTTTGGCTCAGCTTCCGGGGGGCGTAGCGGACGCTCGACATCGACGAAGGCCCGGCAAGGGCGGGTTTTGTTGGGTGAGGTTGGTGCAGGGAACTCAGAATCGGCGTTTTATGAGGTGATGAAGCAAGTGCTGCTGCCTCATCTAGAATATCATCATCATCATCATCACCACCGTGGTCATCATCAACCTGCTCTTCCTGTTCCTCCGCCTGCTCCTCATCCTCCTTGTTTTTGTCCTCATTCTGATCCTCATCCTCCGTTGTTTGCCTTGTTTTGTGGCAACCAGCACACCCAACGTTTGAGTTTCTTTCAGCCTAAATCAGGTGCTGGCTTTCGGCAACTTCCGCGCCAGGCAGGGGAATCGGAATGGTTGTTCCAAGTCAGGTGAACATGGGTTAAATTGGGTTGATACATGATCAATGCATGGGAAGATACAGTACATGGGGTTAATACATTGGGTTAATGATTAGTAATTACATGGGTTAATAATTTATGGTTATAGAATACATTTCTGTTTGTTTTGGATGATTGTTAGTGTTTTTGTGCACGGGTCAAGACCATACTTTTTTTGCCAACAACCATTTGCCATGTGTGAAGGGAAATACCAAAGCACTTGGGCGGTGCACAGACTGGTTGAACACAGACATGGCCAATCTACATTTGGACAGTTTGGGGTTCCCAAAGTATCCCAAAGCGTTGGTGTGACCCAGATTGAACTGCTTGGTAAGAAGTGGGAGAGACTCACTACATCTCACTGCACTTCCTTGAATGAATCCTGGAAGTGGAAAAACAACCCCTTATTTGGTCTTCGCACAGGAACATGCTCATCCGAACGAGCTGGCCATGCGTTCACGACTTCCACCATAACCACCGATGATTCCAGGGAGTGTATTTATGTCGCGTTTTTCATGCTAAAACACGTTGGATTCGCCTACCGGTCGAGCGAAAAGCGTGGGACCCCATAATGACCCCCATCTAAAACCATGCAGACTTCATATTACTAGTAGTAAGAATGCTACTAGTAGTGATGCCAGGAGCCCCGTTCGGTCCGCGTCCTATCGCTCCGTTCGTAGTAAGGCCAGGAGCCCCGTTCGTCGTTTCTTGTGGACCTTAGCGGCAAATCGCCGCCCCGCCACGTCCTCCGAGGCATGAGCCAGATGGATCCCCGCCGTCGTCGGGGGCAGGAGGTGGGGATGGTGTGCATTCCTGTGGTGTGGCGGATGGTGTGGCGAATGCTGTATCAAAATCATGGTTTTGCTTAAGGGGATGTTCTATGTTTCCTGTGGGTCAATGCCCCGGCATGGGGAATCCTTTTCTATGTTTGCCTTCAGCAAAGCCGAGAAACAGGGAGACCTCCCAAAGACAAACCTGGAAGAAGGGAAAGACACCAAACATACCCACTCAAACAGACACCCATAATACCAATATGGCACTTTTTGGAAAGCTCGCAATGCTGTTCTCCGCGAATTGTTTGGGGGATGGGACGTGGAAATGAGCCGCATGTCCCATCCATTTGGATTGGTAGCGATGGCCTCCACCCGACTAAGTGATGGCCTCCACTTTTCTGCGAGCCGAATCCAACAAGACTTGTCCTAATCATTGAAAGTAGTGGCCTCGGTAGCTTGGTTGAGCATGGCGACCCTCCAGCCTGTAGTCTGGACAAAAATGACACAGCACCAAAGTCGGGTTGATTCAGAATCCATTAGAGTGGGTCACTGGCATCGCTACTAGTAACAAAGGGCATCGCAACTAGTATCCTCAGAATCCATGAGAGTGGCTCACCATGCAAACATGATGTTCAAACATGTATCGTTTAGTGTTTGCCGACGGCACCCTGCAGCTTGTGGATGGGACTGTTTTCGTACCGATCAGCAAAACACATGGTGAGTTCAATAAGTACAAGCCGGACGACTGGGTAGTTAGGTTGAGTCGTTTGGTCTTGTAGAAAGTGGTTTGGATGCTGTATTTGCGCAGCTTAGATTCCATGCAAGATGGCAATACAAATGGAAGATTAGCTTTTGCGCATCAGTTGAACACCATATGGAATGATCACCTAGGTCTAAGACTTTTCGGTAGTCATCTGCCCGTCTTCCAGTTCTATCCACAAGTAACAAGTATATATGTCATAGATTTCCTCTCAATCCGAGCAAATGCCAGAAGACCCAAGTGTGGCCAGTAATCAACGTTGAGCTTGGTTCAAGCTGAGAGTTGACACCTTTTCACACCCAACGTGCTTGTCTCATCCGTTTCATCTAACTCCAACTCAATGCCTCGCAAGTTGATGTTATGGCTAGTAGGTTGGAGGCCATCGCGACTTGGACAGGACTCTACACACCCACTCCGTTCCCTCCGTTTGGCCCCCAACATCGAATTTCCACGCCATCTGGAACCTCTCCTGTGAGGCCAAGGTCCCTGCAAACGCCATCCGGGGCACCAGATATGAAGATCAGTTCTTCAAAACAAAGATGTGCATGTTCTGGGAGAAGGTGGGGAGAAGAGGGGTCAGAAGAGGGCCTGTGATTGGTCCGTGAACTTGTCGGAGGGTCATTCTGAAGTTTTTCCCACCCATTGTTTGTTTTACCTTGAGCTTGAGTTGTGGTGTTTGGTGGGGTGGAAGGTGGGCTTCAGGATGCTTCCGCGGTTTCGCTTTTGCTACGTGCGAGGGAGTTGGGTGTGGGTCATGTCTTGGATGGGAAGAGATTTTAGATGGCTTGAGCTTTTCCTGGCGGTGAATGCAGTGGCTGGGAATAGGTGTGTTTGCTGTTCATATACAACAGGAGGCAGGAAGAGTATCCTACAGCAGACATAATTTGTCACAGAAGCCCTCTTGTCCCCCCTATGGCGGGAAGTGAGCTGCCTCCCTCCTACAGGGCATATTCTCCGGGTGAAAGCGGTGCAGGATTCGGATCGGGGATAGGCCGGGTAGGAATGGATGGAATATGATGATCAAGCGTTTCTGAGCGTAAACTTTTGTTGTTCTAGTGGGAGGCTTGAGGATCCGTATAGAGAACCTGGCAAGGAGATGATCCTGAAACCAAGTAATTAATTACCTGGAACGTACAAAGCTATATAATACCTTGAAGATCCCTAAGTAGGACACCCAGAGAGGATGGTCACAAGTCACTAGGTGCTCAATGTAGACCATCGTGGAGCACTTGGGCGATTGTAATCTGTCCCAGGATTGAGTATTGGTGGGCGAACACCCGCCGAAGAATGACCGTTGGATGAGGTTGAAGAAAGATAGGCGTGGACAAGGTCTTGGCATGATGGTGTTGTCCCCTTCTGACACATGGAAAGAGCAGTATGATTGGAATGCAAGAGGGTTGCACAAAAATCATCTAAAAAATCACCAGCACATTGGTGGGAAGTGAAAGGACCTTTCAATTCATTTTTTTCAACCTGAGTGAGGAGGAAGGTCCTCAGGTCCTCCAGTCCTTCCCCTGGATCCGCGCAATCCGCAGGGCGCCTGCACCAGGGGTTTTGACTGCAAGTACGCCCATGGCGACAAGGTCCCGATTGAATTGTTGGGACGAAGTACTTCGTCCGTTTTTCTTCGATCTCTTTTGGGTCCGTGACGTTAGTTCGTGCTGATTTCGGGCTCGTTCTTTTGTACTCGTTGGAATGCCGGTGGGGGATCCCTACGAAGCAAATGGTCACATTCTAGCTAGCAAGCATCTGCAGGCGAGTGGAGCATTCGTTTTCATGAACCCATTCCTCCCTTGCTTGGCTTCCATCTGCTTCGATGATCAGACCCTTTTCGGGGTCTCCCCCAGATCCGTCGGGACCTGACACCCTCGGGTCGTCCCTGTTGGGCCTCGAAGCTGTAGGGTCTGTCGGTTCTTTCCTGTCGGTTCAGTCAGGTGTCACAAGCAAATCATCCTTTTTGAACAAGGCCTGCGACTGAACCATCATCATCCACTGGGCCCAGGTAGACCCGGAAACCTGTAGAGCCGTCGGAACACCAAGAACATCACTGTTTTGGGAACTGTCGGCCTGGCTGGTTGCAGGCCCCATCATCATCCACTGTGATGATGGGGCCTGGCTGGTCATGGGACTCAGTATACCTGCACCCTGGCAGCCATGGCATTCGAGCCCGGACCCTTCGACATTCTCCGTGCTCGGTGGGCGCAAGGAGCTCAACCAGATGCCAAACCTCACGAAGACGCACGGGACTTGGTTCGAGTCAGACGGGCGGGGTCGCTTTTGGGGCTCGTTGGGGAAAGCGAGGGAACTGAAGCACGTTCCGGAGAAAATGGGGGGGTCTTGGGGGGAGATCCGATTTCTTGAGCTGTTTCTTGGTGTATCCAGAGTATGTTTCTTGCACGAAGAACACTTCGCCGTTCTTTTGGGGGGATGAACCTCATCGAGATTATCCTTATAAGCTGCTCTCGGCCGTGCAATCACATCTGGGTGTGCATTAGAATGGGGTGACCGGCAACCGCATCTCGTGTACTTTTCCTCTTCCAGTGTTGGCAGGGTCCAGAGTCATTCTAGTTGAATCTATTGCAATATATGCCCCTCCAAAAGCCCAGCAATCTCCAGGTGACAGATGTATCGGGTAGATCGAAATCAACCACCAAATCTCCATCCTCACACCCAACTCAAACGACTTGAAACTCATGGGTCTCCAATCAGACCCTAGTAACAAAGAAGCTATTAGGAACAAGTGCCACGCTACTAGTAACAAGTGCCCTACTAGTAGTAACAAGAAGCTACTAATAACAAGTGCCTTACTCCATACGCTTCCTCCGACTTCCGACTTCCGACGTCCTCCTCGTCCGCAGACGGCGGGTCGGGCGGTTCGGACGCCCCGAGGTCCTTGTGCAGAGACTTGCTGACGACGGGTTCGTGCACCAGGCGGTTCGGTTTGGTGCAAAATGGTATCAGGGCGTCGTCTTCGGTTCGGGGATGTACAGCGGGTCAATCGCCCAAACGAGTCCAAGAGTGACGGGTGTCAAAGAGGCACAGAGTCACGGCGAAGGGAAGCAACATGCGAAATCAGCAGAATGATTGGGTGATGGCTCATAGTTCTTTCTGTTGTTGTTGTTGCTGTTGCTGTTGCTGCTGCTGCTGCTGTTGGTGTTGGTGTTGGTGTTGCTGTTGCTGTTGCTGTTGCTGTTGCTGCTGTTGGTGTTGGTGCTGCTGCTGCTGCTGCTGCTGCTGCTGTTGTTGTTGTTGTTGTCTGTTGTCTGTTGTCTGTTGTTCGTTGTTTGTTGTCTGTTGTCTGTTGTTTGTTGTCTGTTGTGTGTTGTTTGTTGTTTGTTGTTGGTGGTGTATTTGTTTCCACGGATTCCGTGTTGGATGAAGTAGTCTTGGGACAGACGCTGGTGACTACAGGACATCCCAACATACTTACCCCCCTCAAAAAAGAGGGGGGGGCCTATGATGAGGTGACCATTTATGTCGATTCGTCTCTGAAAGGTTCAGAAGTTATGGGGGATTCTGGGATCTTCACTCATCCCCCCGAGTTCGGCTCGCCCTTTGCCCGGTCTGCTCTGATGGCAGGCCCGATTGCTTGTTCGCTCACAACGTGGAGGAGCCGTGAGAACCGGTCGATGTGACGCGTCAAGACGGGTTCGGGGACGGGGAAAAGCGTCCTCGGTGTCCGTGAGGGGTGAAAGATCAATTGCAGCCCAGGCCAAAAGGCCAAAAGGCCGCCAGGCATGTGGCTACAAGCTGCTACAAGCTACAAGCTGCTGAATTCAGAGGATGTTTGGAGTATATTCGATATTGAAGAACTCCTATTGTGATGCACCAAAGGACCAAAGCCACCTAGTAGGCCTGCTATAGTTATATGAATGAGGCTTGGACTTGCTCTTCAGCCGAATTCGCATATGATGTGGGACCCTGTTCGGTTGAACAGTATATGGTATACGAGTCTATGAGACCTTCGAAAGAGCGACACGTTATTAAAGGTTACTCAATTCATGTGTATAAAGCCATACAAATAATTACATATATTCATTCATATATTCATCTTGCAATGGTCAAGCTTGACAACCCACCTGTAGATGAAAAAGTCCACATCGGACCACGGGATAGGCGTCCGGACAACGAGACCTCGGCGTGCGTCCGGACAGGAGCTCCGCGCGACGAACGAGTTTTACAAGACTTCGATGTGCAGCAGGGAGCTCGGTCGACGCAAAGGCCGCACATCTATAGACCACCGGGCTGAGAAGCAGAAGGTTTATATGGGTAGCTCACGCTTTTTGGAGGACACCAGAAGGTTCAAGACTCTGGTATTTCATGGTATTTCACAACGGGAGTGCCATATATTTGACATGGGGATGGTTGAAAAGGGGTGTATGTGGGCAAACCATGCCTCCTAGGTTGGAGGCCATCGCTAAGTAGGTTGGAGGCCATGAATGTTGGCAGATCTTTTTGTGGAAGAAAATGGCACATTTTCTGTAGGACAAGTTTTTGGTGTGCGGGGTGGGGCCAGGGCTGAGCATGCCATTTTGGCTCAAGCCCTGGCCCCACCATGATGTTTTGGTGGGCGGTGACGCTCGCGGTCCGCCATGTTTCCAGCGGCGGCGGTCGCCTTGGAGATGCGGTCGATTGCGGATTTGAAGGACTATTTCGGAGTCCCTCAGGACTTGTGGCTGGCCTTCGTTCAGGAGGCCGGGAACCCGAACGACGACATTCGGTTGCTGGCGGCCTTGCCGGGCAATTTGGTAGCGGCGGCCCTTTCTCAGGCCACGCTGCCGGGAGATACTCGCCTGACGGCCATTCAGGCGGCCCAAGTGGGACTGGTGTGGAAGCTGGCGAGGCGTCTGATGTATGTGAAAGGTGGCGGCGATTGGGACAGGTGGGAGGAAGAAGATCCTTGGTCGCCTACACCAACATCTCCGGGGAGATCATCGGCGAGAAGGGAAGCGTCAAGCCCGGGGGAGTCCATCAAGGAGTCGAAGGAAAGAACATTGAAGTTCACCCAGGTCTTGGACCAAGGAGACGATGGGGAGTTCGAGGTGCTCAACGAGGAGGACAAGATGGTTCTGTTGCAGAGGTATGTCAACACGACGGGAGCCATGCCGGCGGAGGAGGAGGAACCAACCATCGAGCAGCTCAGCGCTTTGAAGAAGAAGCTGGCCCTGGGCAAACCCCCCTACTGCGACTTCGGCGTCTTCGTTCCGTTCGGACGGAAAGCACTGAGAGCGTCGAAGTACAGGACATGGATACCGACGGCAGAGGGCTACGTGTCGAAGGAGCTTCCAGGACCTGCGAACTTCACCCAGTGGAGGGCCTGCTACAGGGTGTTCACCACGGCCATGTTGATGCTGCAGGAATGCACATTGGCACCACTGCACGCTTACGAGCTCTATGTGGAGAAGTTGACAAGGTTGTACCCCGACGCCTGGCACCTGGTGTACTCGGCCGACGAGATGGCAAGGTCAGAGCTATTGTCACGCCTCCGCATCAAGATCAACCTGGACCAGAAGGAAGGCAGGCCGATCCCATCGCTCTTCGACGAGAAGAAACCATGGGAGACAGTGTTCAAAATGATTCCGGGCGAACTGAAGTTTTGGCAGGACCAGATTCATGGTCCGGCCCTTACGTGGCTAGCGAGCGGCTCAAAAGGAAAAGCACTCACCCCGCAGGAGACGGTCGCCCAAGGAGCCTTGCGTGGAGGAGCAGAGGCACTACAACCATCGATGGAGTCAGGAACATTTGGGACAGCGTCGCCATCAGCCTCCAGTTCGACCAGGAAGCAAGTCAACAAAGAAAGACGAGAGGCCAAGAAGAGGAAATGGCACGCAGAAAGGGAGGAACTCCATCGACTCCGAGAAGGGCGACACGAAGGTTCCTACGGTCGAGGCCAAGGAGGGAAGGGCGCAGGGCGAAAGGGAAAAGGAGGGAAGCAGAGCGAATCTATCTGTTTCTCGTGGAACAATGGGAACTCACCATGCGGGGCACT